>JABASF010000003.1:0-179454 GCA_019776145.1 Harlomillsia oculata | reverse complement strand
CTGGGCGGGCAACTGGAGCAGCAACGGCGTGGGCGACTGGGACGGCGGCCTTAACGACGGCTGGTCCTTGACGGTCAACAACAGCGTTGAAGCCATTGACTGGGTCAGCGGTGTAGGTAACGGTACGCACGGAACCATCGGGTTCAACAAGGGAGTAGGATCCTTGAACAACATCTCCGTCACGGGTTTCGTGGTGGCTCTTTTGGTCTCCGGTCAAACCGTCAGCGACTGAGTATCCGTAGTTGTATTGTGGGTGTGGGTCGTATGGTTCTGGGGCGACGGCGACGGCAGCTGTGTAGACGAAAGTATTGATTGGTATACAAATGAAATCATGCATACAAATGTACATTCAATTCGTCGAGACTATAGTCAAACTTAATTTACCCTTGGCGACAACTGGGGCAGCAGCGTAGGCTGGAGCAGCATAAGCGACTGGAGCAGCAACACGGGCAACTGGAGCAGCGTAGGCTGGGGCAGCATAAGCTACTGGAGCAGCGACGCGGGCAACTGGAGCGGCGAAAGCTGGAGCAGCATAAGCTGGGGCAGCGTAGGCTGGGGCAGCATAAGCTGGAGCAGCGTAAGCTGGGGCGCCATAAGCCACGGCGGCTGGAGCAACAACTCCGGCGGCGGCGTAGCCGACGATGGCCAAGAAAGTGGCGATCTAAAAACAAAAACCGAAATTTTCAAATGAACTCAAATTCCAAGTCTAATTTAATTTACTAGATTGAATGTGATACAATTTTCCAGAACGAATACCTTGATCATGTTGAATATGCTTGTGTTCTTCTGATCAACTGGGTACACAAAACGTGAATGATCTGAAAACAAAGGTATCTTTGGTATTTATAGTCGTAGATGAACCCTTACAAAAAGAGGTCCTTGATGTGAATGTGTGAAAGGAACAGGAGCAGAGGTAACAGCGATGATGACCATTCGAAAATGTTTAGCTCTCATTCGTCTTCGTGTGGTAGTAATATGAATGTCAATATTTGGTCCACTTCACTTATTGCACACGCTTCTCGCTGTGGTGCGGTGTCGCACCTTTGGATTCCAATTGATTGGGCGGGCCAGAATAATGATCTTATTTCTTATGATACAGAGTGGGGAATTAATCATTGTTGCAACTGGCACTTGGACTAATGATTTGTACTGTATGCTATATGTGGGCGCTGGGTACGCCACGTCGTAATATTGTTGTACCAATAAGTAAGACCACCGAATTGTACTCCAAAAAGGTCCTGTCGTCCTGTAGTCACATAATGCCATCATGAGCTTATTTCATTCGATAATAAGGGTTAAAGCGTTTACGACAACTTTGCTTTGCTGCCAAGTCAAACTAGCTACTTTGCATATTGCATTTCAATATCCATATTTTGATCAGCATTGACTTGAACAATCGCGTTTTGCATAAACATTCATGATACGACATGATTATCATTTTATCATGTCATGGCATTGCATTTCACTTGCAGTGGCGAGTGCAATGGCAAATTGTGCTGATCAATGTCTCTATATATGTCTCACACCTGTCGTTGTCGCCTGTTGACCATGGGACAGTTAGAAATTAAAGTAATCCAAGTTCAAATTTCGAACAAACATAGTAATGATTACTTCAGGCTCATGTGAATACATTACATGACACATAACAAGCAGAGAGCAGGAACATCCAAGGTGTAACTGACTGCATATAGCATTGATGTTTGACAGCGGAAACAAACTTAATGCATTTTGGAAGTGTACACCTTAGTTAATTGCTTATATTTCAGTAGCGCTAAATGAGTTGAATAAGAATGAGACATTACTGATTGACAGATAGTCGAATGTATAATTAGTACCTGTGCCTATCCAAGCTCATTCCATGTATATTTTGTATGCAAAAGTGTCGGCGTCACCACCTCTGCACAAGACATTCTCTTTTTAAAGACATTCATGTGAGTCCATGTGAGTAAAGACAGTAAAGAGTACTATTACTATTCTATATATGACTATATGTGCAATCTCACTTGTACGTTGTACTTTGTACCTACTGCTATTGCCATGTAACAGCTAAACTAGCATGACTACTTTTATGGAATTAATATTGTTTATGATACAGTTTGTTTCACAGCAGTGTTCCATTACAACAACATGAATTGTACATTTTCTATCTTCATGTCCAATGTCCACACTACAACATAAAATATGGTCTTGTAAATAAAGTGTTGCATCGTTGCGTGTCAAGTTTCAGTGGCCTTAACTGACATTCAGAATGACTGAATGACACGAGCATAAACGCCGGTTGCTGCCGCTGTACGTTTACATTGCACATTGCGCCCCTTGATGTTTGTGTACTTGAAGAGGTCAAAAAAGTCAAAATGCAAAATAAGTGCTTCGGGATAACAACGCCCATCATAAAGTCATAAGCAAAAAGTCAGGTTAGCACTTGTCGAACTTAATGCTGCTGCATTAACTCGATGATCTGATCAAAGTGAAGTGTAACACTTCCCTTTCTTTTTTTCCAATATTGCATTTTATGTGTCAACTCAACTGCCTTGTTTTTACTTGATGTCCTTGCAAACGCGGCGCAGATAAGCAAAGACTATGAACAGACAAAGTCAAAGTGACGACCGTACTAAATGCACTCCACGAACCCACTTAACAAAATGACAAATAATCTACTACACGCGCTCGCTAAATGAGAATTTAACGCAATGAATTGACGCTGAGCTAATCCATAATAACAAATATGCAGGCTGTGATGATAGTGATGAACAATGCTTTCGATTATTGACATATATTATATGATTGATATGACATAGTGACATAATGTATGAACCTTGTTTTGTTTTCAATATAATATTATGAAATTAATATGTTTCTTTCATCTCATGTCTGACGTATGGAACATTTTAAAAATGCGTTTGTATGAAATAATATAATGAATTACACAACAACGTTAAATGGAATAGAACTACTAATACCCACCTAATACTTAATTACTGCAATTTATAACAGTGAAGATCACAATTCAGAATCATTTGTATCATTTTTATGTTTTCAAAACCCAAAAGACGGCGCATTACTTTATTGTGTTTCAATAATGTACGGATAATACAAAAAACAAACGTAGGAAACGTCAAAGTCAACACAATGAGGAACTGTGGAACAATAAACTGTTAACAATATTAAAGTTTAAACATCGTAACTTCACCCAAAAAAAGTCTGAAATTAAATTAGATTGTGAACTATTAATCGGCGCAGTTGAGAACGACGATTAGTAGCAGACAAGGTAAATCTACAATCAGCGAATACTAATAACTCAGTCCCTGATCTACAATAATCGTTGATTCTAAATCTCTAGAGCTAAATCTAATAAGATTTATTGGGCGTTATGTTTTCGAAACGATGATGTTAACAAGTAGAGTTTGAACTTGAACGGGTCGAAGCGTCGGAACTTGTTCAACGAAGTAAGTTTTGTATGTTCGAAGAATTTTGGAAACGAAGCATCTGTTAGTGGAAGTGACACGAAGCATCTGATTTTTTCATACGGAGTCATACGAACGAATGTTTTGAATCGCGTTTTCGGAGTTATTTGTTCGAAGATATTCTGTTCAGAAGAATCGAAGAACCAGGCGTAGTGTTTTAAATTGATTCAATGTTTCATTTCATGTTCATGCGAAAATGTTAGAAAATGGTTTTTACGTACTCGAATGATAGTAGTAGACACGAAGTCGCGGCTCTGGATATTTGTGGATTAATTGAAAATAAACGGAACGGGTTTACTAATTTTACTGGTATTTAAAAAGGTTAAGGTTCTTCATGAAAATTGCAAAATTTCAAAAAAATTGGTGGTGTGGTGGCCCTCAAAAAATTACTTTACTTTAATTTAAGTATGGTATAAGTGAATGAAAAAAAGTCTTTAAAAAAAATGTGGAAAGATTTTGAAAGTTTAATAGCTATAATCATCCTGGCCACCACCACGAGAATATCCAGAGCTTCCGCCGCCTCCCATTCCGCCGTCGTCGTAGTAGCTGCCACTTTGAAGAGAAGACGAGATATTTTTCGATTTTTAAAAACTTATATCGCAAAATCGTAATAGCATAATGTATTTAGCGTGGAGTGAAAAACGAAAAACTGACGATTGACTGACACTGGCCAAAATTTGATGCACGAACAAAAGTTGGCAGCAGGTACGGGCAATTATCATTTTTTGGAAGAATTCAAAAGATGTATTAAAAGATGTAATAATTTTAAAAACAAGAATTTCTCTCACCCGCCCCCACGACCACCACCTGCAACTGGAGACCTGCTTCTGTATCTGTTGGAGGAGTATCCTCCACCGCCACTGCCGCCGCGGTAACCGCCACCTCCTCGTCCTCCACGTCCACCACCTCCGTAATCGTCGTACCGGCTTCGAGAACCGCCACCATCCCGACTTCCGCGGTAACCTAATTAATTAAACAATTATTACACAATGAGATCAGACTCAGTTTTGAAGCAAAGTACAACTACATTGCTAAAGATAAAAATAAATGTCAGCTGTGTAACTGTAATTACCTCCACCACCGCCTCCACGGTATCCATCAGATCCTCCGTATCCCCGACCACCACCACCACCACCGTAGCCACCACCGCCACGTCCTCCTCCAAAACCGCCGCCACGTCCTCCACGTCCTCGATTAGGGTTCCGCGGGCGAGAAATCTATAAATTAAAGTTATAATGAAATTCCAAAATGTCCTGAATCAGGATGCTAAATCTCAATAATGAAATTAATAAAATAACAATATATCATCACTATCATTTACCTCCACTCTCAATTTACACCCCATAAATTCTTCCCCATTGAGTGCATCCACAGCATCATTAGCAGAATTCTCAGATTCAAAGTTGACAAATGCAAAACCGGGCGGGTTAAAAGCTACCCAAACATGTTCACACTTTCCGTACTTGGAGAACAAATCCTCCAAATGTTCTCGTTTTACTTGATCGGTGATTCCACCGACATACAATCTTGTATTAGCCATCTAAGGAGCAAAATAATAAAATGATTAAGTTTTAATCCTATTAGTCATCAATCAATGAATGATTTTAATGATTCACACACATCAGACATCACACTCCAAGGTCCAAGACACCTATAGCCCTGTCGTAGTTTACAAAAAAAATATTCCAAAACGAATTTAAACAACAAAAGTCACACTAATCAACAACTGATTTCACAGGACTAGTATCGCGCAAAATAGTTAAGTTAATACTTTAGGAAATGAAGTACAAATTAATAATTAACTTACCTTAGCGGCAAACCAACTTTTAACGTCAGCGTCAGACGACTACAATTCAACGCAGTAGCTGAGAGAGCAATGCTTGCTTGCTTCGTGGAGGAGAAGCGATAGGAGAACCGAAAGGGAAGAAGGCGAGGAGAAATGGCGGCCCAAACTTCCAAGCCACAATTCACATGGTTCACACAAGCGGGCTGGCTGAATCGACTTGTAGTTCCAGTGCCGTGCACATTCTATCGTTGTCGCTTTCCTGGCTTGCATAACATTATCCACATTCTTTCGTCCGGCGTCCACATTACGCATATGGCATATGTTTAGCCACTGCCACGTTGCATCTAATTAATTGAGAATTAACTTGTGTGATCTGGTGTGCTATTATAAGATAACAGTTTATTATAAGCGAGTCGTCAATGCTTGCTTGTTTGGACTGTTGAGATTTGGTCATTTTGGTTTCATTATTGAAGTGGATTGATTAAATAAAATACCGGTAATTTGAAAAGTCGTCATAGTCATCCAATTATAAACCGGTTGACAATAAGTAATTTCGAAAGATCGAGTTATGGCTGTTCCATTTAAAGTTATGTCCAATGGGCAACGCATTCCGGCTTTAGGATTGGGAACTTGGAAGGTGGGTTTGGTTCAGTTCAAACAGAACATAACATAATAATGAATAATGACAAATGATAACCTCTGATTTTGTATTGAATGTGAATTAATTTAATGATAGTGAATACAAAAATATGAAATGGTTTTTATTAATTTTTAGTCTACACCGGGTGAGGTCTTACAAGCAGTGAAAGACGCGATTGATTGCGGGTACCGGTACATTGATGGGGCATTTGCATATCTAAATGAAGCTGAAGTTGGGATTGCGATTAAAGAAAAAATCGATGAGGGTGTTGTCAAACGTGATGATTTGTTCATTGTCAGCAAGGTAATGTTTTCTTGACGGGTACAGTGATGAAGCGATATCAATCATTTAATCATCAATGATACTGATACATATATATGTGCTGTGGTGGTGACGGTGACTGATAGTTTGGTTTGCTTATTTTGATTGCAGTTGTGGAACACTTTCCATCGTCCTGAGAAGGTGGAAGAATGTATCAAGAAAACGGTCACGGATTTGGGATTGGAACAGGTGGATTTGTACTTGTTGCATTGGCCATTTGCTTACAAAGAAGGGCCGGATGTTTTTCCAAGAGATGCGAATGGAGTCATCATCTCAAGCGATGAAGACTATTTGGACACGTGGTTGGCTATGGAGAAATTGGTAGAGAAAGGCTTGACAAAATCCATTGGTTTGTCGAATTTCAATAAGGAACAAATTGAAAGAATCTTGGCTCATTGCACTATCGCTCCGGTTAATTTACAGGTACACAATTATTAGACAATTCGTAGTATCACATAATGTGATACGGAAAAAAATACATTACGCAAGAACACTTTCATTTAGTTGTTTATTCTTTTGTAGATTGAATGCCATCCTTATTTGAACCAAAAGAAACTCATTGAGTTTTGCAAATCCAAGCAAATAACTGTGACTGCGTACAGTCCTTTGGGTTCTCCAGATAGACCATGGGCGAAACCCGACGACCCAAAACTGGTTGATGATTCAAGATTGGTTACTATTGCCAAAAAATACAACAAGTCGCCAGCGCAGATTATTCTTAAATGGCTGGTCAGTTTACGTTGCTTTGTGATGTATTTCGCGAAAATAAGTTGGTATTTTTAACATCACGTTAAATTGAATGTCATTCTATAAACTTGTAGATCCAATGTGACGTGATCCCGATTCCGAAAAGTGTCAATAAGGGACGACTTTTGGAAAATATTTCGGTATTTGACTTCACTTTGAGTGACGATGACATGAAAGCAGTTGACAGCTTTCATTGCAATGGTCGCGCCTTATCACTGGATTGGATTAAGGATCATAAGTACTACCCATTCAGTGCGGAATTCTAAGAGGACTAAACGAGATTCAGCATGACAATGAAATGAAATTACATTCTTCCAAAGTAGTGTGCCGTGGTGTGATGGTGTGTTCTACATTTACCATATACCTATACCACTTTTCAGAGACCAACTGTGTAAAACATCTATTAGCTTTACCGACTCGGTGAATTATGGCTTTATGTTTAATACTATTACTATTTGTCTTGTTTTTTTTCAAACTTCTATATTAAAATTATATGGGTAGGTGTAACCGTGTAAGCAAGTAAAACTTTAGCACTTTATGAACTGGACTCGTCTGTCTGTACCGTTCGTAATATAATCACAATCAGTTTTTTGTTGGACAAACAAACTGTTTTTGCTTTTTGCATTACTATACTATAGTTGTAGGTAGGTTGAATCTTGCCGTATTTCTTCCTTGAGCATTTACCATTCAACAAGTTTGCGACAAACATCAAACTGTCATGAAAATGTTAGCTTGTTAAATACCAAGGCATGCAATCATGAAATGTATTTTTAGACGAGGCAGGTTGAGAGAAGCTCCTTAAGCAGCCTGAGCTTTTAATTCCGAAACGTACGAATTAATTTTAGACAGAACAAAGGCAACCTTCACAAGGCCTGGCACCTCCTTTGCTCTAAATGAAATGCAACGACGTAGACGTATTCATTCAGACGCTGCATTCATGTGGGTCGTTTGTTAGCCCGAATGCATTATTTGTGGTTTTGGGTTACATTGGCACAAATAAGCTAATACCTTCACAAGGTCGTCTTCGTATTCTCCTATATTGTTGGTACCAGTCAAGAAAAGTAAGGGGACTTTATCAAATTATTGAGGACCTTGCATTGAACTCATTACATTCGAAGATTACAATTATATTTTACAGAAAAATGCCGTCCTGGAATATTACAGCTACAATATTGTTCAGCCTCTTGCTCGTGTGGTCCATAAACACTCCTTATTCCTCCGGGGGAACTATTCGAATTTCCCGTTCACCTGGTGAAGTTAACGAAGTGCAAGTGGATGGGGGTGAGACTGGTGAAAGTGGTGAAATCACACCAACTCCTTCGGCACCAGATGCCGAAGGCCCTGTTAACGACGAAGCATCTCCAGTCGCTGAAGGTGACGATGACACAGACGGTTCCACCACAACTGCTCCTGCTCAAGATCAAGAAGACAAAGGCGAAGGCGAAACCGATGATGCTGAATCAACTCCTGAAACGACACTTGACGAAGACGATGGAGAAACAACAACAGCCTCTACGGTGACTGAGGATGCTCTGCAGGATGAAAATGATTCAGGCGAAACGACAACAGCGTCTCCAGTCGAAGAAGCTGAAGATTCGGATGAAACTGAATCAACGACCACAGCAACTACTCCGGAAGAAATTACATCTAGCAATGAAGATGAGGAAGCAACGACTACACCCTCCACGAAAGCTAAAGATGATTCAGATAGCTCTTCTGGAACTTCAGAAGACGGCAAGAAATCATCAGAATCAAGCGAAACCATTGAAATAATCAAAGTGAAAGAAAAGGGTAAAGGACAAAAGTACAGACTGATTTATAAATTGGTTGAAATCGAAACTGATGAACCAGTTATGAAAACTACTGCACTGCCAGAGGTTGCCGTGACCGATTCCTCAAAAGAAGAAGACGACGATTCGTCACCTTCGCCTAGTCCAAGTGGGCCGGAAGATGCTCAACCGGAAAATGAGGCTGTTGACTCTTCCGACGAATCAACTACAGCATCGCCAGCAAATGCTGATTCCGATGACATTAAAGATCAAGATGATGACAAAGATGATGACAAAGAAGAGCAGCAAGTCAAAAAGAAAGTCAGTAAACCAAAGAAACCAAAGACGCAAAACGAAAAAGTGTCCAGTAGTGCCAGTGGAACATTATATCGCACCGAAGCTCTGAATAATATTATTGCAGGCGTGTTTGCTATTTTGTTACTTGCATTGCAACCGTAAATGTAGACGTAGTCAATTATTAAACCTATCAATTTGTCGGTTTTTAATATCGGTTCTTGGATATATGGTTGAGAAAATACATCCACAAGTTTGACAGGAAACTGGTAAAATATTATTATTATTATTGTAAAAATTTGAAGTAATTAAAATTGTACATTATTCATTATTCTGACAGTTTCAAATGTCAACTTCAATACAATAGAGTAAACAGTAAAATTATATTCATGAACTATTAATCAACAGTCATATCATAACTAATAAGTAATAAATATTAACATGAAAAATTGTTAATACACACTATGGTACATTATAGAATCAAACATCGAAAACTAACGGAATCATTGAAGACAGAAAGTACAAAAGGAGCGTATGAGCTAGGCTAGAATATTACAGAAAGCTACTTTGAAAATCGTTTACCAAAGCGATCTTCCAACAACGAAAACTGGTCTCTGCCTGATTTTTGAGTAGTTGACGAAACCTCGTCGTACAGACGCCTGTCCGATCCGACGGTCGTGGGACTTGACCGTCTTCCTGCAGGAGCCGTATTTTTCATATTTCGATGTTCTGGAAAACTTGGCATCAATTCTGGCTCGCACGCTTTTCAAGGAACGAAACGAGAAATTAAAATTAGAGCATATTTACACGATTCTATAGTACCTTGGTGGTTTTTGTTTGACTTACGCATTGGAGGTTCACGGAAGTACGAACTTTGTAAACATTCATCAGCAGTGGCTCTCTTTTTTGGGTCGTACATCAAAAGAAAGTTGAGCAGTCTCATTCCGGCACCCGATAAATGCGGAAATTTATCTTTCAGATTATTGTACGGTTGATGCTTTAGGTTAATGTTCTGAATGCCTGGTAAACTGGAAAATTCAGGCCAGATACCATCACTGGGTGATCCAAGAAGTTCGATTACGAGATCTATCTGATGAATTTCTGATCGGCCGGTCAATAATGGCTTATTGCTTAATAATTCCCCCAGAATGCAACCTGAGAATTCAAATAAAAGTAACTGTAAAATCCACGTCTGTAAATGAAATTCTTTAACGTTGAAATCGCAACAAACCTGCAGCCCACATATCAATAGCGGGAGTTTGAGTCTTAGCCTGGAATAGTAACTCTGGAGCCCGGTACCAAAGTGTGACCACACCAGGAGTCCTTGGCTTCAAAGGCAACCCATATTTACTTGCTAGTCCAAAATCAGCTGCAAACAAAGTAAACACGTGAGCATTTCTGATAAATCAATTCGAAGTTATATTTATATTAAAAAGCAATAACTGAAGACTAGGTTACCTATTTTAATACACCCTTTATCAGTGAGGAGCAAGTTGGACACCTTCAAATCACGATGAATGACAAAATGAGAATGAAGGTGGTGTAACCCCTGAAATAACTGAATCATTATGCACTTCACTTGAGACTCTGTGAATGGTGTCGGCATATTGTCCAGTAAACTGCCCAAGTCTTGTTCACAATATTCCATCACTAAGAATATCCTTTAAGCAAAACCAAATCAGAATTAAACAGCATATTATATCATCACTTCAAATTATAAATTACACATTAAAGATGCATCAAATTCAAAAAATTGTATAGTTTACGCCTCTAAGGTTCGCCCAACAACAACTTCTTTAAGACAAACAATGTTTTTATGTTGTAAACTGAGCAAAAGGGTAATCTCTCTGAGGGCACTAATAGGAAATCCATCCTTTTCTTTCTCCATTCGCAACTTCTTCAATGCCACGATTTCTTTAGATTTCGTGTCCCGTGCTCGGTCTGTTTTAATTTTCATATAAATATTAAATAAAGTCAACATCAACATGAAGCACAGTAAAATTATGAAAAATGTATGTACAATAGTACAACTCACAAACAACGCCATAGGTTCCTTCGCCAATACGATTCAGTTTTTCAAATTCTGTTACAAATCGACACCGTCCAGTCTAAAATTGCAAATGTTGAAAACAACAATTTATCACATTCAATATCCATAATATTCAGGTTTATTATGAAATTGTTTGGTTTATTTTATAATACAAATACTGTACAAATAAAATAGTCACTAACAATTCCCTTTAATTTTTGGTTAGAATTTAGAATCTGAGAATTGGTTGGGTTAAAGTGTTAATCTAATTTAATGAAGGGGAAACTGTTTGACAAGAATTTGGAGATGACTTACCATGTCAGTTTCAGGAATTGGCATTGGTTTCTCTGTCACAAAAGACATCAGTTGACCTTTCTTCTTAACAGGAATGAAATAATCAGTCTGGGACTCCAAACCGGAACCCTTATTTGGATTCATTTTCAATTGTTGTTTTTTTTTGCGATTGCTTCTAGTTTTGATGAAAAAACTAAAAAAAACCTCATTGAACACAAAACACACAGCTCAACATCGGTTTCGGCACAAACACAACTCAAATACCTCGCTCCTTTTTCTGATAGCCGTGTCCTGTCTAATGTCCTGCAAGTTGCTTGTTGAGGTGAGATGAGACGATGAGAGTGTATTAAAAATGTATATAAAAAATGCAATTTGCAATGGAGCTGGAAATGGTCACTGGATATACATGCATTACTTATTACTTTTACTGCATAATTTATTCGTGGCTCTGGGCCGTCTGGGCCTGGGCACAAAAAAGAAAAACTGAAATATAGACTTTTACTGAGTAACTAAATAAATTAAATAACTAAAATTACAAACAATTACTTAAACATCAACAAACAGAATAACAGACAAACAACGTCAATGCAATGAGGACAATGGCCAACGAGAATAACTGAATTAAATATTACAGTAAATTATTAAACATTAGTTTTTGTTCAGAGGCGTTGCGTTGTTGTATTGAACCTTTGTCAAAATCACTTCGCATGACTTGACATTGTTGTTTATTCTTTTAGAACTTTGAGTAACATTTCCCTTTTTAGAGGATCGTTTACCACATTTACGATTTACCATACCAGTCAAATGTCGTTGAGTTACAGTTACAGTACATCTACATTTCTTGATTTTCTTGTGAGGAGAGTGAACACAACGTTTCTTCCTGACAAAAAAGAAAAAAAGTAGAAGAAACTGAGAAACTCCACACGTGTTCTCGCTCGTACTATGCAGATTAGATTAATTTGAACCCGGACTCGATGAAATTAAAAGTATGCCTCATCTGCTCTGCGCCAAACGTGCATGCAGTCAAGTCCTGGTCTTTCCTGAGAGTTGACTTGTCAATGCATTTCCAGCCAAGAGAAAGTAAATCTTTTCGATACGGTACTGATAAGACGACATGGAATACGGAGTGTGGATGGGAAAACGACTTGTGATTCCGACGACTATACACAGTTGTACACAGTGCAGACAATACACAGAATCAACAGAAGAGTTGAAGACAGTTTCAAAGAACAAAAAGAAAAGACCGTATCATGGTATCATCAAATGGGACAAAATGCCAACTATACAATCATTCTGTTGTGGTTGCTTGGATAGTTGGTGTTTGGATCTGGATGCTGATTTCAATTTGGACAATGGATTATACTTGTGCAACAACAAGCAACGGTGTGTTGATGTCGACACTGATGCTGAGCTGTTGAGGACAGACTGGTTTTTGAAACAGATAGACGTTCGTAGCAGAGCCCGATTCGTGTAAATTACACACGGAGAATGGAACGAGGTCCATTAAGCAACGCATTGTCTTCTATTGGCTATCACCTCTCAGACAGAAAAGATGTAGTGAGTCTTTTAATCTTATGTGTTGTAGCTCCAAACGGTAACAAGTTACATTCACAGACTCACAAACTCGAAATCAAACGACTTGATTAAAGTATTGGGTATTGGTTCTTTGTAAATCTAAATCTGATCTTAGGATTATATAGCGTTTTTTATAGTACATTTTTTTCGTTGGACGTTTGACTTTTGACCTCAGGTGAACTTGAAACGAGACTATGTGAGACTGGAAGAGATCACGCGACACAAACAACGTCATTCTTGATTTTTCTTGACGTGACACTGTGCCGTTTGACAAGTGTAAAAGTTACGAGTTGTGTTTGTTGTATTACAAATCACTCTAATGGCAAAAGACAGGATGGACATTTGAAACACGCAACGGCACTAATGGCCCGTGTAATCAAATCAATTTTGCGGCATTTCTTTTCCTTTGCTATCTGTCCAAAAAGGTACAGAAGGAATAAACAACACTTTGTTAAAGACCCTTGTCAAACCGTTAACGCGGATGGAACCTCTCATCCATATTCATAAGGCAAATAAAAATCTTTTCTCAAGCTCTTTTACCTTTCTCAGCATTTTTCAGATTACTCTTTCTTGTGTCTTGTATTTTGTATAGTAGCAAAAAAAGCGTTTTGCCTTACACTTTATTATTACCAGATTTTCACGTTTTGACTCCCAAAATCTGAACGTCACAAAACGATATAGACAAAAAAAATCATCAAAAAGTATAAGCTGTGAATAATAAATTCAATGAAGGTGGGAAAAGGAGCCGACAACCGGATTTTAATCTTCGCAACCTTGGCTTTGCGTATTTTCGCAGTGTGTGTTCATGTTCAGAACAGGAGTCTTCAGTGGAACTTGTTGCCCAAGTGTCAAATGGTTTTGGTAATGCATCGAGATTTGTGAAGATGAAACTGAAACGCGATAATGCGTTAAAACTTAAAACTTCTGAAAAGATTCTTGCCTTGGCTTCTTGCATAATGTATAGTAGATTTATTTTATTTCCAATCGTTTTTATTAAAAGGAACTTCTTGTTGATCATGCAAACACGGGGCACATTGAGATTTGTATTTTTGTATTCGTTCCAGCATGTTTCTTCAGGTTTTTTGGTAAAAAACGCTGTCGTAAATAATTTTTATTTTAATGTAATTTTACACTTCGCTGTCACATTATTATATAATATACATAGCTTCCTTTCCAATCTACTCAGCTTCAATTTTTCTTTTGCTAGAATAATATTCTAGGCAGGTCCGCAGGTGGCATATGGCAATGGCAAAATGGCAAGGTCCTAGCCTAGTCGTACTGTTTACTGTTTTAAATAGCAAACAGCTAAGGCTTCTAAGGTATAAGTACGGATAAGAGGAGATATAAGGATTAGGAAATTAGGATAGGACTAGGACGGATCTTCAATTTCCTTGATATTCTTGACAACCATTTCCCATTAATGCAATATTTAAAATATCCTTGTCCATGTCCCCATTTCTTGCCTTTTTCTGATATAACGTAAACAATGACAATAACTGTCCAAGATTAACCTTTAATTTACGAGTAAAAGAGATAATTAGCAGTAGAATCGCAAGACAGAGTTGCGAACAAATCCTTAATTGCAAGCATTGATGTTTCATCTATCCTTAACCATTAAATCAGTATAAAATTGCATACTTAAGACATTGATGATAGTTTGTACCTTTCAGACTTCAGAGACACTATTTCGAATCAGTTGACTCGACACTCGACTGTGTGCTAATCTAATCAATTTATACATCGTTCCATGGCGGCATGGTACATTTAATTGTTAAGAATTCTTAGGATAGGAGATGATGACATGAAATGAAACTTTAAAATGGAATGAACAAGAAAGAGGAATAACGAATAATATGCGTGTGTGGTTACTATTTGCCTATGGGTCGTGCCGTGCCTTCCGAACGAGTTTGAATGATTTCCACTTGACTGATCAAACGTAGGTTGGTTTAATGAGAGTTATGATGACTTGAAAAGAAATGAGAAAATGGGAATCTTACACGGAAAACGGTTTTTACCTCAACGACTCAAAGTTGTGGAAATGCCTGGTCCAAATTCCGAGCGGCCCTCCGCCCTCCTACACAGAAAATGAGATAATAAGGATAGATGAAACGAACAGAAAGAGATAATTAAGATGATCCTTTGAGATAGAACCCGCTTCTCTCCCATTAAAAACCTGGCAACCTATTAACTATGTCTTCCTAAAGGAATCGACTCGTTGAATTTCATACAAGTCAACCTGTTGTTCGTATGCGCCCACAGTCAATCACCTCATAAACTGCTCATAACTATAAAAATGAATGAACCAAACATCCCAGACTCAGATCAGCTTTATCGTTCATATTTATTGGCTTTTTTTATCGAGTGTGGTTTTTTCGACACACAATTTTTTGAATTTTCATTTCTTTACAACTAACTGTTGCATTTTGAATAAATTAAACGTTTTGTTTTGTAAACACATTGGTCGCAAAAGAATAGTACAAACATGGCATTATGATTGCATTTTGGAATTCAATTGTCTTAAAACTACCTTTACTTTTATTTTATTGTATTACATCTTCCCGAAATCTTGGAACCAATATGTATTGCAAAATGCATTATTATGAGTACGGTAAATTATGTCGCAGAGTACATTGAGCGACTTTCAGTCACAGTTTTGTCTACACATCGACTACTGTCTAACTTTCAACTACAATTAAATACATAACAATGAGGTAGCCACGTTGTTAACATTTGTAACACTAGCGTATGATAGATAAAAAGTTAATTATACAACACAACCTATGAATATGTAATGTAAACAGGCACAACGTTTCTAAAAAAACTGGCAAGTGAAGCATTCACAATTACAATACACAATCAAATACAGCTTTTCAAACGGGCAATGTAAATGTAAATGCACCTTTTTAATGCTTTATATTACATTCAACGATTCAACTAATGAAAACCTACAATCGCATTCATTTTTTGGTTTCTAAGAACTTTGGAATTCTGAAGCACAACATTGATTTGCTTTTTTTTAGCTGAAATGGATAAATATTATTGTACTTAACTCAAATTATACATTAGGGGGCTTTTTGTGTGATTTGTTTTGGTACTTTGCTTTTTGATAATCAGACAGCTATTCGAGGAGTCCCTTGCTACAACGGCAATTTTAAATGCTGCAAGTACTACTGTTCTACAGTTATTAACTACTACTTCCGCCGTTGCTTTCAAACAATTCTTCACACTTTTCTAACAATCTCAAAACGGGATTAATGTTGTATGGGAATAAACTTTTCTCGACAAGTCTGCCCAGTGCAATTCTTACTCGAATCAACAAACCCATCGTTGGTTCGAGTTCTCTTCCACAACTAGAGATGAATTCCTGCCAGTTTTTGAAGGCAAATTTAAGGAATCGGAGTAAGTACAAGAGAAACGAAGTTTCATTTCCCATGAGTAAATCTAGAAAAGTGTCCCTGTCAGCACTAACCGCATTGGTAAAAGCAATAAATGTTTTGACAGGATTTAACGTTTTGTGAAAATCAGAAACTTGAACCCTGCCTAAGAACCCAGTGAATGTATCCAGGGAACACAGCATAGCTTCCACCAAGGCATCGTCTTGATCAGTGAATAACTTGACAATCCATTCACCTAACGGAGCGGCTGGATGGAAAGGTTGGAGGGATTTCACGAACGCATCAACTTGTTTAAATACCTCGCGAATTGATCTTTCGATAATGATCATATCGTTTGTATCAGAATCCGACCCAGAGGAAGCACTGTCGCTACTGTCTGAGTCACAACGCGTTTCTTTAACAGTTACAGCTATGGATTTAAGGACAAGTAGCACAACTTTCTGAAGAAGTGGACGATCACCACTGGAGTCTTCGAATGGCTCGGTCAATTGAACAGCATCTCGTCGTGGCCCGATATAAATAGTAGCCGTGACTTTATCATTGTAACTGCTTTGGTGTCGTGGAAAGCACCCGGGTTCGGGTGACGTATGAGCTGTCAAAGCAGTCGTCCTTGACTCCCATGACATTTGATGTTGATAAGACCGCGGAGAAGGTAGTGACAGCATCTGCCCAGGCGATAGTCCGGAAAGCGAACGGATGAATGACTTAGATGAAGACGGACGAGAGCCTGGTGATGATGGATCAGTCTCGGAATTCGATTTCATTGAATTCGGACTGCAGACGCGCCTATGAGGCTGACTCTCCCATTCCCAATCAACAGGTCCATAGGCGCTTCCTCCGAACCCACAGAAGGTTCTGGAAAATGGTACTCCTTGAAGAAGCTGCCGATTTTTTACAGAGCGGATGATTATATGAGCCAAGTTGCATGGCTCATCATTTGGCACGTCCTGGAGTGAGAGAGTGCTCCCGTAGCACAGAATTTCATTAAACACGTCCAGCAACTTCCTCCAAAGACCAGAGGGAAGAGAAGGACTGAGAAGTGGTACAAAACTTTCCAGGTCTAAGTAAAAATGCTTTGTGTCCACAACAGAAAGGTTTGCTTTGACTGAAATAATGCTAAGCCACAGTGACAAGAAGGTCACGATCGGGGCCTCATCGTCTTCTCGATAATTCAACATCATTGCTTTAAATTTGGATAGCACACGAGTCCACCAGTTCTCAAGGGCTTTTATGCACAAAGTCTTAACCTCACTCTCACACTCAGATTCTAGTTCGATTTTAAAACAGGAAGACATCGGCGATGATGATGGCGATGGCAACGTCATCATTGCATGTACATTCGTACGCGAAAGAGGATTTTCAGCATTCGAAGCACTAACTTCACTATCCATCTGTCCATTGTCTTCTTCTTCCATAGCCAATTCATCCTCCTCTTTGTATTCAATAACACCCCGTATAATCTCGAGGATCAAACTGAGTTTCATTGGATTTCCGCTCGTTCCCATCACACAAGTAAATAGTTCATCGAATATTTCATGGATGTTCGGAAGCTTTGTCCACATAAGTAGAGAAACGAAGCATTTGGCAGTGGCCACCGTCACAAACTTATCGATGGAATCGAGAAATTCAAGAAGCATTGCCCATATACCTTCGTCTGTAGAAACAGCACTCGCCATTTCCATCAATTTTGGACACATAAAACCTTTCGCCTGTTGACTCAAGGCTACATCGCTCAATAAATTGATACTAGAAATAAATTGAAGTGTGTAGTCCTTCGGGAAATCTTGAGTATCGGATGTAAAAGGAAACACTGGACGCTGCAACTCGATTGTGTCCATATGGCACAAACATCCTGAGAGCAAATTGGCTTGAAGTGTATCTAAATTAGTATACCACCGTCCCCAGTCGTCATCGTTCAGAGACGACAAAAGTTTGGGTCGTTTTAGTGCCGGACCCTCCATTTTTTTCTGAAGCACAACACTAACGAGTCAGTTCAATGATTCACTAATTTATTGTCACATTTTTAAATAAATCACTTTAGGACGGGATCAGGTGAAACTTTGCGACACCATACTGTGACGTGATAACAGTGAAGTCGACATACTCTTAATGATTCACCAACGACGTCCATCATCTCAGATTCTTGCACAAAATCAAAATGTGATTTCAGAAGTGATTCCAAAAATTCAAAACTATTTGTAATCTTCTCTGTTCCAAATCCCAAAGGCTGAAAAAAATCATTGTATAGTTCAAATTAGTTGAGTTGAGTCTATCAATTGAGACAAGACAATTCCAATTACTATTTCGATCATATAGTCACTTACTCGATTCGTAGTTCTATGCCAGTTATAATCTGAAGAGATGATTAGTATACCACCCTCGGCAACATAATGGTATACGTTTTCTAAAAATAGCTGTGGATCTTGTAGTGTATTCAACGAATTCGGAATGAGCACTAATTGAAACCTCCCCAACGATGGAATTTGACACGGATCACAATTTTCGAATTTAATCTTCTCTATAACCTATCAGATAAAAAAATCATCAATTAAATTGAGCACTTTACAACGACGATATTTGTTCGAATATTATTAGTATATAAATATTCGTGTTACTTACCCGTCCTCTGCTCTTTGGAGGCTGCTCTAATGTAGGCGTTGAAACTGGCTTTTTAGACGTTCTGTAACTGCCTTCTAATGGGAATCCATACTTCACTTCAACATCATTTTGAAACTGGAAACACGTAACAACTCTGCAGAACGAGTTTTCAATTCCTCTAACTTCTTCAAAAAGTTTTGATAATTCAAAGACGAAAAATCCCGTCCCACTCCCCACAACCAGTGCTCGTTTACATTTTTTGAACTGTAAAGAAAATTAAATGAATGAATTAATATTAGACATAAAAACAGTCTTGAAACTTTTAAAATTGAACAGAAAAACATGAAAGTGTAAGATTCTGAGAAACACAAGAATACTTGTTTAGTTGCAATATCGGCAGTGAAAGACAAAAATGAATCGTTAAACTGGAAGAACTGCTCAGGAATTGATTTCAAATAAGCACAAGCTTCGGCGTCTGCTTCCAAACAGGTTGTTCGAAAACTGCCGTAATCATGTTCCAAATGAAGAGGTAAATCAGTATCTTCTAAGGCAATTTGATTCAGTTGATCTTCCGAAATAACAGCAAGTTCTCTTCTTATACGTTTAGTCACTATTTTGTATAAAGCATAGCAGATACCTGCACCACAACACCATTATAAGACATACTATTTAAGAAACCGAACAGCTAAATAAAATTCATTCCTCATTCCACTTTTTGAAAGTATAGAGAACTGAATAGCCTAACCAAAAGCGAAAGTTGTGAAAGGTGAAACAACCTATTTCTTTAAAGATTAAACTTACCAAATCCTCCGACAACACCAAATCCAACTCCAATTGTATAAATGTACTTTGTGTCCACAAACTTGTCTAATTTCTCAAAAACTTCTAAACTCAGTTTTTTCATTCCAAACTTGATTTGGATTCCGAGTAACCAAATTCACTTTACACCAAATAAAATAAGTCAGCCAATTTAATAAGTATAGGTAAAAAGTTCCGCGTAAGAAAGTATCAATAGCACAACAACAAATTCAAGTTAATTTTGTTTTCTAAATTACTTCAAAATTGAAAGCTGAAGAACCCGTCGTCGCTGTCACAATTAAATCACTGAATCGTAACAAACTATCGGTTCGGCTTAATTAATTCTGTAATACAGAAGAATACAAAAAAATGAGCCTTATTTGTTCATAAACCAAAATGAGTAGGGAATTGAAATAAAGTATTGAACACAGAACACACCGAGTTTCTATAGGCTTTTAAGGATGAAGGATCCACCCGTGGTGATCCTGAGAGACGACTGCAGCCAAAAACTCTTTCCTCTCCTGTGAAAAAAGTAAAAAATGGAGTTTGAGATTGAGAAGGTGGGCTTGAGGTCCATAAGGGCTCACGAAAAGTGCTTATGGCTTGTTTTCGGGTTCACTCAACGCATTTCCCCAGCTAGTCTTTTTTTTCTAATAGATCCGACAATGTATTTGAGCACCAAGAAGAAGACGAAACATGAAACAACACAGAATGTATTGTATTTTCTTATTACCTTACCAGTTTTGAAGATTTCGGAGGAGAGGGCCGTATGGGAGGCACATGAACACCAAGAAGATGCACACAAGAGTCAAGAGAAGATCAAGGTCATCCGCATCCGCAGCATCAGCATCTTCAGAACAACTCGTCTCGTCCCGAAAATTTTCAACCCCCGACGACTTCACTTGCCCAAATCCACTCTCAAACCCTCAACAATGCCAAATCCCTTGTATACTTTTATACGCAAATGCACCCTCACTACCAAAAACAACTATCGTCTCTTCTTATTCTTACTGTCTTCTTGTTTCTTGTGTACTTTCAATAAACCGTCTTCGGTCTTCCTAATTTCAGGTACTTTATCAAAGTGAGATTGTCGGTTTTTCAAAAAAATTATGAACACAATAAAGACAATAATGTAGCAAACTAAATTATAAACACAAAATTCGTCCAGGTGATTGTAAAGGAAAAGATGGGATGGATTGAGCAATGTTATTGAATGGGGTCGCCGTTGGCGCAGGCTATAGGCGTCTCAAGCTCATTCTCAACGCAATCCAACGTCGCACAATGCGTCTTCTGAAAAAGGTCAAAATTATGAAAAACTTGCACATTTGAAGTTCGAAAGTTTCGACTGTACGTAAATGCATTTTAACATAAGTTATTTTGTTATTTACGTTTGTCTTTTTCTATATGCAAAGCATGTTTTTACGAAATTAAAAAGCGAGTACTATTTTGGTTACTTTACTTCATTTAGTATCTATAACTTTGATGTTTTACCTGTATTTCTACTTGTTTTACAGTTTTATTAGGGCTTGCTTTTAAAAAACTGAATTAAGGAAGGTAAAAATACTCCGGCACTTTAAAATACAGCAATGTTTAAGGATTTTTTCCCAGTCGAAGTGGTTTTGTATCGGAGATGCTGGTATATAAAATGAATAAAGTCTATGAAACTGAACGAGACGAGTAATAATGAGCTCTCATGAACCCAGATTGTAAAACGTAAACTCATGTCCAGCTCGTGTTTTTTTTCGTGTGAATAGTGAATTGCATGCAATATAACAAAGAAGAAGTAACTATCTTGAAGGGATTCCTAATTCACAGGAAATCATCACGCCTTCTTCACCATTTTATGATGCTATGGTTAGCTAAGATGCTGAAATATGATCTTATTTCTTGTATAGCTTTACTTCAAATTCTATACGCCGGATGAATGCAATTATTACGACTTCGCCTGCTGCGCGTGTTCCATTTTCTGTACTGCTCACCTGTCAAATTGCCCCAGACGCAGACGAGCTGACTCGAATTTGGTAACTTTTTCACGGTTTCGAAATGTACGAACGAATACGACTAATGATCACCTCGGGCAGTTGTCTAGGTCCAACATGAACATGAGTTAACGCTTTCACATTTCATAGAAAATTGAAATTGGAGAATTCAAAGTTTTGAGTTTTGACTGACATTTGCAATCGGGATCGCGAAACTCCTCTGGTATTTAACGTTACAGGAACTATTTAATAACGCTAATTTGGCTAAAATTAAATGAACTTTCTTCTCAAAGTGAACGGTGTGAACGTGAAGGGTTGTTACGAAGATAAAGACGCGAGAATGAGAATCTATTGAAACTTGAAACATTGCGACTTCACAACTTCAGAGGGTAAATGTAATGAACAGACATGAGAGTGAAATGTATGAAAAAGAAATACAACTATATAATACAAAATGGATCGTTTTGTGGCCTGAAGGTGTAAAGTCACAAAAGACAAAGAGTAAAAATGGGCGGGTGATTCTTTAAGTGACTCTCAGTCATTCGAAAAAGACGTTCACGTTGCCCATTCGTTAAGCAGTCATATTTTTAAAGTCGAAACGACAGTAAAGAAGGATGAGCGTTATTTCGGATATTTATGACCTGTCTTGTCCATATTCCTTTTCCTAACTCTTTGTGTGATAAAGTTTCTCCAGTCAGTCCATTTGAAATATACGGTAATGTAATATAACATGTAATCATTCAGTACTACATTTTATGCTGTAAGAGCACTTTAATAGTATAATTGTGGCGTGCCTTACGATCTATTGAGTAATTAAACCCACCCGTCCGCCGTCGCCGTCGTAGAGTCGACAACGACGCAAGAGCCGCATCCTGAATCCCTTAAAATTCAACGGTAAAAAAAAGTCCTTCATTTCACATCGTCTTTTAGTACCCCTATTAAAAGTGCGTCAGTGTCAGTGATGGGGCGATGTGACGTGCCTTACAGAAATCTCTTCTCGGAGGGGTTATTATATTTATTATGGCAAGACGGTGAGTCTTCTCAGAAGACCAAAGGGTTCAATTCAAGGAGTGTAGGGAAAGAAACGGATGAAAGTTTTTTTTACGTAGCGTATGGCACAGACGGTTCTCAAATCTTCAATGATGTGCACCTGACTCTTAAACTCTACAGACGACGGCGGCGAAAGCCACTTCAGGGTCTTGCAGCATCAAAAAGGCACCCCTGTTCCTAAAATCTTCATGCATCATCTTACTGGAAGATAATTATACTTACAACTTACAAGCTTGAATGAAATCTGGTGGTCCGTGTGCCCATGCCTTCAGGGCACCCTTGAGGATCGTGTGGTTTTTCTGGCGGGTTTTCTACTAAAATTGTACTATTTCACTGACTGTATCTCCTCAATTTATCAATTTGTACCTCAACTTTACCTTTTCGTTACTTGTGCAGTACCCAGACATTGATATTTTGATATTGTTCTGATTTGCCAGGATTTAGGGATTTACATACATTTTTCTTAGCTTTCTTTCACAGTTCTTTCAGAATACTTTACTTTGGATGCTCGGTGTTCATAAGATGAAACAAGGGTACATTAAAGAAAAACTATACGCTTTGCAAGACGTGTAGCAGAGCAAGAGGGAGAGTTTTTAGTTTCCATGAAAGTCTTAGTGAAGCTGGACTCGGACTTGATGAAGCGTCGTCGCATCAGAAGAGATAGAATGAACGGAGGAGAATCATCCTCGTTTGGCTAGTTTTCTTTCAACAAGCTCTCATCCTCTTTCTTCTTTAATCCCTTCTTCACTTGTTCAACTACATCTCATGTGCAACTACAACTTAACATCACACACACACACAAAGACGACGACGTCTCCTGAACTCAATAATAGCTTGTGTGTTGATGTTGAGTTGACCAGCCAGGCACTTTTTTGGCCTATAGCCATAGCACCACCTCATCCTCATCTCGAGTGCACCTGCTGCCCAAACATACTTTGTCGATCCGTACACTTTTCTTGAAGATTATCGTGTGCCCGTGCCCACTGCCCAGTTTTTTTCATTCTAGTTGTTTAACCCTATCGCTATCGCTATAGACTATTGTCAGTACCCTACCAGTACCACAACTTTACATGTTGTAATATTTCGTAGTTACAGCGTACTAATATGCACGTTTTCATTGTTAATTTTACCTGTATTTTAAACATTTTTCAGATTGTTCTTAGAATTTGAACTCGGTACAGTTGTTTGTAAAATGCACGATGAAATGAAATGAAACCACAATATTCCTCCAGCTTTTTGTAGTATTCGGTTATCTTTCGTATAGGGGTAATACAAGAACGGGAACGGGTAGACGATGCCAAGATGCCGTAGAAGGTTGAAGGCAAGTTTCTACAGATTAGATTCGCATGACTTGACTTGGAACGTTGGAACTGGAGCTTTTTGATGGGACAGTCGAAGACACAGTTCAACGTTCAGCAGTTCCAGTTTCTCCAGACAATTATGACCAGTTGGAATTCGCTTGAATGAATCTTGTTGAAAGCTTGAAGATTGAAGCGTTGTTGTGATGTTGAATCGTGTATAGTTACTTCTTCATGCAACGAATTTTTGTTGAACAGATTGTTGTATAAGACTAAAGCTACGAAGAAAATGCAACATGCACTTCCACATAATGAAGAAGACGATTGTCTCCGAGAAGTCGCAATGTCGTGTCTTTCTCATCTCAAAAGTACCCGTGCCTCGTGTGCTGTTGCCTGTACGTGAATTTTAAAGATTAGTCTTACAAATCTTATAACAATTCTCGTCGGTTTATTCTTACGGCTTTTGTTTGTTCGAAAAAAAAGAATAAGAGAAAAGAAGAATCGCATTATTTTTTTGGTAGAAGATACCGAGTATTAAAGAAGATGAAAGGATGAGCGCAAAAAGCAAGAGGGAAGTGTTCGCGTTAGTGTTGCTATGTTTTTTTCCCTGTTGCAGTTTACGATGACGCAAATGACATTCTCGGTCGCTTTGTCTTGTCTGCACTCATGTTCAAATATTTCCTGGGCCAACGACGACTTTTACGTCTTCATCTTCCAAAAAGGAACGGACAGCAGACACAAAAAGGACACAATGTAACACTACAATATGACCATTGTCCATTCACTATCTTTACTACGGACAGCTTCAAAAAAAGAAAATCCCATGGGATTTCTAGGTTTCTCTGCTCGCAAACTGAATTCTCATCTTTACGATAGAACTGGACTTTTTAGACGTAGTCATAGGCTCCAGAAATAATAAAAGTTTGAAGCATGTCATTTTAGCTTCTCCATTTTTCAAGAAATTATGAGTACGGAAAGAAAAAAAGAAAGCAAATCGACAGAAACGAATATTAATGATTGTGCTTTTTCGGCTGAACTGTGTTCATCTGTTAAATTGATCTGTAATGCTTCTTTGATAACGTGATCAAATGTTACATTTTAGCTTTATGAATACATTTTTCTTCAAAAGATCGAGACAGCAGATGTTCTGGGCGGTTTTCTTTACTCTGCAAAAAGGGCCCACCTGCCATCTCAATCTCAAGCACACGATTGTAGAAAGTATAGTAAAACAGCAAGTTTGAGTGCCATGCAAACCGCGTTGATTCTGCGAAGTTGTAACCCACAAGAAGGGAAAATTTCAAAAATCCTGTACAATTCCCAATCTGTGAGTGGTGTTATGTGCTCTTCATCTTATGTTTGCATTTCAATTTTGCAGCAGTGGTGCGCTTGAAGGAAAGGCAAAGGGTCGTTAATTCTAATGAGGCTTTGTGCAATTCGTCGCTCAACTGGAAGGTATAATGGGCTATTAAATTAAGAAGGAATTAGATGGCGAACTGGCAACGGAATATCTTCCTTTATAAACATGACGATGACGACGCGATGGCATTTTGTATTTCCTTATTCATTGTTAAAACGGAGAGATGATCTTCCTATCAAATGCAGAGCGGACAGATATCATCCGTATCTGCTTTTTAACAACTTGTTTCATTTGCATTGTGTGTGTACGTAAGATATGCATTTGAAATCATTGGATGAAGTAGTAGGAGAGCCGATGGGGAAATATTTTGTATGTGGACGAGGTCATAATTCTCTCCGAACCACTCATCAAGAGCATCGAAAGAAACAATAAAAATGATTTCACCTTGTTTTATGTTATCGACCCATAGAATTTTGGACGTCCAACAGATCGGAAGAAAAATCCCACGGCTCGCTCCATCTCCGGTCACGTTATAACTCTTTTACCTACTGTGAATGTGACGATGAAATGAGGATGACAACGACTTGTTATGGACGTTGGACATTTCAACTCCCAAGTTGTTCATGAACGGTGACCAACCGTAAAGGGGAAAGACAAGGATTACATGATCTGTATTGCTTATGAGCCTCACCTTAATTTTTGTTTCTGAACAAGCCATCCTCCTTGTTCGTTCATCTTTCTCTCATTGTTAAATGGTAAAGACCATAAAGCATTTTTAATACATCAGCCCAGGTGCAACAAGGAGTCTTCACAACAGCATTACCATCATAATTATCTTGTTTCAGAGAAAGAAGGATTGAAGAAGTTTCCGCATCAGCAACGAGATGAAAATCATGCAAAAGATTTTCAGTGAACGTCCACCATTCACGATTCACCACCGTCCAGTCCGCTGAGCATGTTATGAGCGATGACATATTTTATGACGTGCCTGCTACACATTCATAAATAAAAGTGCGTTTTCCAACAAATGTAATTTATTGTAATTTTAAACTAGCTTTTTGGAGACGATACGTACAAGCAGGCTTGCGTCAATAGCTTGTTTCTTCCCAGGGAAGCTTTCATTAGTACACACAAGTCGCCTTTCTCCAGGGCACAAACAGGGAAGCATAAGAAGCAACAGGCAAACGATATAATATTTAAAATGTTAAAACTATCATCCTCGGCAGTTTTGTGTATCTCTGACTCTCTGAAGAATGAAGTACTGCAGGGCGTAGTCCACCATCCCTTATAGTAAAATCCACTTTGTTATGTGTACTTATATTAGTATTATATTATTGGTCCAGAAGAAGTAACTTTTGCACCGGTTCCAGTTTCAGTATTTCCAGTATACATTAAAGTACAACTGAAAGAACATTTTCAGCTGGAGGAAGGAAAGCGTAAAAAAACATTCTACACATCCACACACTCTCTACACATAGTACGCTTTGTAATTGTGTAGCTGATTGAGCTTAAATTTACTATGGAATAGTGAACAGGTGAACACTGAACAGAGTGAGAGTTGACGGGGTCTCGTCTAATCTCACATCTCATCATGTTCCGAAGTGACTGAGAGAGTGACCATGTTGTGCCTTTTGGAAACGACACACGTGGCCCTGGCCCTTTCTTCAAGACATCCGCAGGCATTTCACAATCCTATCTTACAACAACTACAACTCTCCAGTATTTTTGACACTTTGACCTCCG
Organism: Harlomillsia oculata; assembly: GCA_019776145.1. NCBI lineage: Eukaryota > Metazoa > Arthropoda > Collembola > Entomobryomorpha > Oncopoduridae > Harlomillsia > Harlomillsia oculata. Next base: position 152,317 of record JABASF010000003.1, on the reverse strand, counting down.
TGTATAAAAAAACCTATAGCTAAAGTAAAAGCTGGAACTCTTACATAAAAGAGCCCTGCAGCCTGCAGCCCACAAGAAGCGTTCACAAGAAAGATGAATCGTCTTTCAAAAAAGAGACTTTTTCTTTCGTTCGCTCTTCGTCTTGTTGTTGTTGTGTTGTGATGCTTCTCCTATTTCCATTTTTAAAGTTTATCCACCAACAAGAAGAGGAAGAGGAAAAAGGCCAGCTTAGCACACAAAACTGGAAATGTAAAGTCAAATCGTTATCTTAAAAAATTCAAAGGTGCGATGCGATGATGCAAAGTAAAAAAAAATTAAGTAGCTAGAGCTAGCCGTAGCTTGTATCTAGTATACTACACATTAGCATTGACCAGTGATCTTGTATTATAACCATAGTCCAGCTGCATCAAAAAATGTAATCCTGTGACCCCCTACCGACAATTGTAAAATCGAAACGTCCACCTTTTCAAGTTTAGAGCAGATGGTTGTGCTCAAAATCTTCATTATTGCACACCATTCGAAAAATTTACTGAAAACGCATCATAACTGACGTTTTAATTTTATTTTCAAAGTTGTTTCATCGATCGTATCCGTCACTATCTGTAAATGTAATATTAAAGGTAACTTTAAGGACTTTAACTTCACTCTCATAAGTCATGACGTCATGTCTTATTCTGTGATATGCGAAATATAGACACTGTGAGTACAATTCTAGCTTTGATTCTGTAAGTCTTAAACAAAAAGGGAAGGAAATAATAAAGCTGAGAATACTGAGAAAGGCGAAAGATGGAAGAGTGAAGAGACCAGTTTGGAAACTGAAGCTTGTGCGCTGACAGACTTCCCGTGGACTTTATAAATTCAGTGCATGATTTCAGTCAGGGAATGAAAATAATTCAAGTCGAGAGAGATACAACAAGTCTTGTCCAACTTCATCATGAGAAATGAGTCTGTGCCAAACCAACTTCATCGCTCTGTCCTGCTCCCTTTTCCTGTAGTACTATTTGTACTATACCCTTTGAGATGCATTTCTCTTTCTCTCCTTCTTCCGGAACTGTCCATGTCCATGCCCCGTTGTATGTGTTTCTGCGTACACGAAACAACCGGATGAATTCTCCATACCAATTTCGAGTTTATACTATTAATTCCAATCCCAGTTTATGCTTTTTCGGGTTTTAGGTTTTAGTTCATAGCTCTTACATAGCTGCATTTATATACTGCTATAACATTCTCAATAATAATCCTTCATGCTCATCTGGTCGTGCACACGAATTGCAACCTAAAATCTAATCAAATCCCTACAAATGAACTCACCCACAAAACTCATTGCACGTTGCACACAAATTCAACCCAGCAACCCATTGGAATTTAAAATCAGTATCGGCTTAGCTCTCTGTACTGAATAAAACTTAAATCCGTAACTTAACTTTTCCAACTTCATTTTTGTTTGCATTTCTCATTTGCAATTGTGCCAGTTTGCAATTTTTTTTAATTTTTTTCCTTGAAGAATGGAGAACATAACGGAACCCGCAAACATTGGCCTACACACTACACACCGACATTTATCATACGTTAATTAAACCTTACCAGGTTTACTGCTCATGTATTTGACTCGCATTTGACTGTTTGACAAAGATTGGGTATGAAACAAAGAAATGAGGACGCATGTAAGATTTTAGTAAGTTAGAAAGTTAGAATTAGAAATTAGAAAGCTATAACAGTTTTTGTAAATGTGAATTAAGAATGCATGGTTAGAACTTTTGGCATTGCATTGGCACACGCACAGACATTATTATTGGCATGTCCAAGAAGCACATTTTGCTAAACAAGGGACAATTGCACTGCGTTGGAATCATCTGTCGTGCGTTGTGCCATTGTGCGATCATTTATACTGTTAAATTAACATCTGGTCTCGAAAGCAGTTAGAACGAATAAGTACGTCCTTAAATTTTATTGAAATCGATTTATTTAGAATTTTTTAGGTTCATTTCTAACACAATAGCGATAGACTAATTAATTTGTCTTTCCTCGCTAATGAAGCATCCGTAAAAGGAGAACGAAAATGCCGTCTAATTTCTTTAATATCATACTTTTGCCATTGTTCTGGTCTGAACGTCTGAAGTGGGATGCCTAACTTGTGGAAGGAATGGATCGAATTATGGGATTAATTTATTTTACTCAACAGGATTGTGGATTGTGGACTGAAAGCTCATTGTGTCCTTATAAAGCTTACTAGAAATGAACAAGTTCATGAAATAATGGCCCTGTTTAAAATAATATGACAAGCTCAACTAACTACTGTAGTGTACGAAATCAACTATACAACTATAGTTTAAACAGTTTGAGGAAAACTTTTGAATGACACAAAATTTATGATTACTTTGTATTTCTAAAAGAGGGGCTGAGGGGCGTGTTGGGATGGACGACAGGACGACTAAATAAGTACGCGTGGCATGTGTCGTGTGAACGAACGGAGCATGGAGAAAAGTCAACAAATGAAAATGAAATTCAATCACACCCATCTAATACAAATGTTATGAACTGAGGAAGACAGGAGACAGCAAAGACAGCAAAGCAAATGCAACTTTGTCTCAAACAGGGAGGTGACTTAAAGCTTGCTGCGTAGTCGTACGCACAGTAAAAGGAAAAAGAAGAAAGGATAAAAGACCTACTTCTGCTAGTTTATTGAATAGCGATCTATCACCTTGTTTTCTCAAGGTCCATCCATCATTGTCTCTCTGTTTACTTAATCCTCTCTTCTCTTCTGTGAAAGATAAGCACACGCTCTTCTATTTGGATTCTGTTCAACATGCGGATAACGTCACACGGATCAGGCCTCAAAAAAATGCCAAACTCAACAATGCGATGCCCACACATAAAAGAAGATAGCAATATGATCCGTATGGAGCTGAAACTCAGTAGACAGTAGGACAAACGTGGAACAAGAGGGAAAAGACGGAAAAGTTGTTTGTTTGTCAGAGTAGCCAGGAGAAGAAGTGAATAATAATACAAAATGGCATTTGACGAAGGGACGTCAATGTGGAAAATAGCAGTGGCAGTTCACCAGGAGCAGTTCATTGTGCGGAGAAACGTGACTTGAGAAAAGTTGCTTGAGCCACTGCCATGCCAAGGAAGAGCCACTGTGTAGTTATGCGTTATATGAGATTTTGGAAGACGCTGCTGCATTCATCGCAAAACGTAAAGAGTATAAGTGGGAAAAGTGCTTAGTTTGCTAGCAATGTCTTTGCATACGAAATCAGAGCCAGAGGCAGAAAATGTTGCAAGATGAGACTATGAAGATAAGGAGACAAATCACTTGTACGTTGGCATATGCCCTTTTTATACAGTAAACAAGGACGGGTGGACAAGGATGATAATGCAGCGTTCAATACAGGAATTAGGAATTAGTTTTTGTGAGGAGGACAGGCAGCGCAGGGAGTCATCACCTCACGACACCCGTTGATTACACAACACAAGGGCCAAAAGATCATTATGGCACTCCTGTGTGCATTGTCTACTGTGCATTTTACAGTGTAGGAGCCGTACAGTCAGTTACTCTGGAGGTAATTGGGAATCTGGAATTTTTTTGACTGCGGGAGATATGAGAAAACCTAAAGTAAAGTTCCTTTTGGAAGGAGAAGTCGTGAAATAAAAAGTAGGAGCACTATCAGGAATTAACGAGGAGACATGGTAGAAGAAGATTCCTAGAGGTTAATTTGCATATCGGAGCGTAGTGTACGTCGTCTGCAGTGAAATGCATGGTTGTGGGACACACCCCTGTAATTTCCTGCATTTCAGATCCCATTTTTTCCCCATATGCACCTGGTCACCCGGCGGCGGAAGTTCCGCCTTCACACAATCCACTGGACACGATCTCTTCTGGATACTTACTCGTTATACATTAAATAGCGACAGAAGACGAAGAGCCAAGTGGAGAGAAAGAAAATTTATTATATGCATTTTGATTCTGGGGATCTTTCATCTTCCACAGGTTGAAAAAAATCCAATGAGCAGATGAGAATGAGACTCGGAGCAAAGCTGACTGAGTGAGTCCCATAGGCCTCCTTTTCCACGAAAAAACGCAACAAGTAAATTGTAAAGGACTATTATGTACTCAAGTACTCATTCTGGTCCGGGCACGTACGTCGTAGCAGTAGTACTTTACTTACTTCTTTCTCCTATCTGTAATCTTAAAGAATGTGTGTTACAGTGAGGAAAAGAAACCAAAAACACGCCTTGGCCAAAGGGACGACGACGGCAAAAGATGCAGGGAGAACTTAACTCAAGCCATCGCAATCGCATCGCATTTCGTTGTTCCTCACTTCGTCCAACCACTTCTCCTACGTACTTCTATACGAAAGAAAACATTTTCCCATGTCTTCTTGACGTGCAGTGAAATGTTGAACGGTGAATAAATTTATAGGAGCTTGATCACGACGTCGTTCCCTCGCTTCTTGTAACCCTTGCGGCAAAACTATAAAAATCCATGCAGTTCCCAAATGGGCTTGGCCACTTCGTGAGCCAGCAGAGCATATGGGAATGGAAATCAAAGCACAAGTATACTAACATCAAGTCACTACTTGAAATAAGAGAGAAGAACATTTTTGGACCATCTCAAAATCTTCAACCTGTAGTTAATGGTAAGACACGACAGACAGAACAATCAACGTCCACCCAGTGGCGTCTCTATGCAAAAAAATAGACAGTAGTTGAAGGAGTTTGGTTATAGACACCCAAAAAGGCCTTCTTCAGTGGCCCGTTGCGTTGGGCCTTCTGTTTTAAACTACTGTGCACTACTGGATATTCAAACTTGAAATCATCAAATGAAAAGATTCGAGCTTTAAAATCATGATATTGCACAGTTGAAGTTCCTGGCACCTTCCACTGTATGCTAATGAGGTTCGGCAACTCCATTCTTTATGAACCACAAGTCATGCTTGGGGTCAAGCTCTATTGACAACCTCACGTTGAAATCCATTCAAACTCTATACGATTATTTCATTCCCACAGTGAGCCAGTGCCACTGTCCAATGCGAAACTAGACAATAAATTCTTGTCTCTGCTCTTGGCATTGTTTAAATATCCCGTCGGCGAAAGGACCAAGCCTATAACAATCTCAAATTGGCATTATCCTTCTCGAAATTGCAATTAACTATGAAAGGAAATAAATCGCTTATACATTTTTATGTGTGGTTTATTCCAAATTACAGTTTCCTTGCGTATGCTCCAATAAGTTTTGGTTAGAGGCAGCCTTTCCTTTGCAGATGAAGTCGCACTTTGGTTTGGATTTCTGAGTTGACGGAACACGCAAAGAATGAAACGGTAGATGAAGATTTTACATCTCCAAGACGGATTTCGTGAATTTCGTGTGAACCATCAAGCCAATTATACACACTCTCGGATCATAATGAGTTCTTGAAGCAGAAGGCATCTTTCCTTCATGTTTTCTGACTGACATATAATCGACATTTAATAAGCACCTTTCTTACAGAAACTACCACAAAGCAAACCTTCTTCGGTTGAAGTCATCTTTGTCGGATTAAGCCTTTTCAGTCGCATCTCGCATGATAATTGAGGTACAGCACTTAATGCACTTATAATACAGATTCGGTCAGCCTCAGCACTCTCGAGATTTTCGGTAAATTTTACTTTTTACTATGTATACATTTCATTATTTTCTTTGAGTTTCAATTCAACTATCAAGTTTCAATAATTTTTTATACACTTCCAAATAAAATGGCAACTTCCTGACATGAGGATTGCCAGAGGACGTTGACGGTGACGTTGACGTAGCTTGAATAACATTATATTTCACTGCTTTATTATGTAATAATGAAATGAAGTTTGCAAGGCTCAAAACTTTAACATTATTCAGGCAGTTTCCAAACTGTTTTTCTTGTTTATATTTTATTCCAATGTCAAAGTTGATTCATTTTCATTCGTACATAGTATTTTTCTTTAGAAATTGGGAACTTGGGAATGTATAATGTAACAATGTGCAAATGTATAACAGTGGTTTATAATAAATAATAATAATAATAATAATGAATAAAATGCGCAGTGAGCTACGTAATTTCAAACGCAAACACACACCCCCAAAAAAACGGGATTTTATAATAATTCTGAGTACAGGAAAGTTGAAAGTTCGAATTGAATTCAAGCCCAACCTTGAGTTCGAAGACAGCCTTAGTCTAAAGTGACGTATGTTAACCTTCACCTTGTGAATTATTGTTTTGCCTGAGATATGCACTAACAAAACAAAAGCACAGAAACAAACTCATCTTTGTTGATCATGGTTGCAAACCCAGCAGGGAATGAAGTTGTGTGTCTCGTGAATCGCGAACAAGACACAAGGCAAAATCATTTTGATTTATGCAATGTTGATTTATGCTATACTAGGAAACGGAACTTTGTCTTCTTGTTCACAGTACTGTGATTTTGTAATTTAATTTTTGGGCGATATAATGATAATTTTGATGATCCACCATGTACCGTTACATACGGCACTAATATCTCAACTATAGTAATAAAAGTACGTTTCATACACTTAGTCTACGAAAAATAAGTATTGTGATGTTACATTCCGTAGGCGTTCACGAGTGGGTTCTCAAGAACTCTGAAAGTTCATGCGAAACTCCATTTCATACGAATAGCATTTCACTGAGAATTGGGAAAGTACATATTATGTCAGTCTTTATTAGTTTGCGTGAACAAATTGTTATGAATTTGTGACAGCAAAGACAACACATTCGTCACTTGGAGTGACGTTAGAAGCGTAGGAACAACAATGAAAAGGTGAGCGAAACGTCGTTCATCATTTGGAACTACCAGTAAATGAAAGTTCACTGGCTTCAGAAATGCGAAAAAGTGCCAAATGAAAGAACAGGTAAGAACATCGAAATGAATTTAATCAATCTACGTTGTTTGTGGTGTCTCGGTGTCAGATTAAGGAAAAGGTAAGATTCAGGCGGAATTTGCGAAAGGTCTTTATTAAGATTAGCAATGAATAAAAATGTTTATACTGGGAAATGAAAGCAGACAAAGACACGTCAATTTCTAGTAACGAAAAATCTTTATCTACCATGAAACTAAGAAAAACAGTATCCTGTAAAAATGCAAATTGCGTAATAAAATTGCAAAGTAGTAAAAATGTCCATCAAAATTTACCCGCTGCGCTGTGCACATATTCTCATGCCTTCTTTAATACTTACACCATGCAAATTTTTTGCCTATCGTGAATTCGCCCAAAAAACTGTTAGCCATTTGAAACTTTGTTGGACTTGTCAGTCTGTTCATCTGAAAGGTAAACAGCGAAGTCGAAAGTCAAATCGGTTTTGGCACATGGTGACTTTTATCACCAACGCAGATGGACTAGGCAAACACACAGTTGGAAATTGATGGGCCATCAAATCAACTTCGTGCAGGATGAGTGGTCAATTGTAGTCGATGTAGACGTGGTCACAAGATAACAAAGTGCAATCTTCATCCAATCAAAGCAATATAGTACAATCACGGTTGGTAAACCTAAAAAATATATCATTAATGCATTTTCAAGCCGAATGACGAACTTTCTGAGGTTAAAATTGGGAAAGGTAACAAACATTTTTACCTACAAGACCAAGAAGTACGATAAGAACAAGAAAGTCCCAAAAAAGGGCTATTGAACTGTTGGTGCTTACAATTTCAATCGATTTTAAGAGCATTACAAAATTATTGCATGCCTCTAAAAAACGAATTGCTTCCGGACCTAAATAAAGTTGGATGACAGAAATATAACACAATACGCATGAGCCAAAGACTCATTTCGGGATCGTCAAAATTAGCACTAATTATTATACGACCGAGAGAATCATCGTCAGAAATATTTTACGATGAAGTTCTTAACCAACAGCAAAAACTGGAACAGTTTATATTCGTTTATCCTTCTAAAGTCTTGGATGGAATGGCAGGATGAAAGTGATAAAAGATTTTATGGCTAATTCCAACAAAATTAATTAGTCATTAGAAGCAACTTCTTCTTGAGTTGAGACAAGTTTCCGCTTTCCTTCAAAACTCCACGCGCCTTTAGCTTTGTTCCCTCCAGTGACAAAATGCCAAACAGAGAAGTTTTTATGATAAAAACCTAATGTTTCATTCAGGTCTCAAAGTCTCACGTCTCAGGTCTCAAAGTCTCACGTCATACGATGTGATATGAGATTCAAGTGTGCAATTTATAATAATAACAATTTATTATAGTACAACCTTAAAGATAATAATAATAACGTCAACCTCCTCATTCACAAAATAATGTAATTGCTAAAGTAAGTAATGCATTATTACCACAAAAAGTACTGCATTAATACCGTATAAGACTTCATTCTAATCGGTGCTGAACTGCCGAAGCCTTTTATACGCATTGTAATTATCCCATTTTCTGATACTTTATAAATTACAATTTAAATAGTGATTTGTCAAGTAATGAACTACACCCCCTTTTTTATAAAAGACTCGTGCCAAGTCATTGCCATTCCGTTCCATTTTCAAATCAACAATATAATACGTAAACTAGTCTCAAATTACTTTTTTTTACTTCTCAAACCCCATCCGGTTTTAAGCTAGCAACGTAGTTTGCGTACCAATTGTCCCGAGCTAACATAAGATGAACAGAAAAAAAATCTGGAAACAAGTTTCAACAGGCAGATAATTGGCAACAAATGGTCTGCGAAAATGTTGATACATTCTGTTGTACGTATTAGAATAACATATTCCTCATGCCTCGCATAATCATGCTTTAAGTAATGGGCAAGAGATGCAAATCTGTTTATTATGGTCTCCTCAGCGTTTGTGACAAAACAATATGGCAATTTCTTGTTGTTGCTGAGTCCGTGTTGCATATCAAATTACATGAAGTGACGACGACGACGGTGCGGTGGCCCGGCCAAACCACTTACTTCCCCTATACCGTTTCAACCCTCTTAATTAATGACTATGGATTCCTAAAATCCCCCGTTGTGAATATGCGCTGCAGTGTACAACAATTATTAAATTCACTTTGAAAATTATACGATTACAAACTGTATAATATTTTACGAACCCTTTCCCTGTTTCGCTATAACTAATTTTGCTGCTTGCTGCATATCCTGTACAGTTCTATTACTTCTATTCCCAAAGGATTTTGGTTCTTAGAGAAGGGAAAACCACAAAATAGTTTTTTACACAAAGGTATTAACTGTAGGACGAAACTGGTAATATACTGAAGTATTACGATGAAGTTTTTCGTTTGCGTGGCATGGTATCAGAAGAACCCCGAAAACCGACGTGAGCCCACGTCAGGGTGAGGTAAAAAATATGCACACACAATACATACATTATGGGATAATTGCACGATTGTAGTTCATATTCGTAGTGTAAATGTTTGCCTGTTTTTGGATTCTCCCCTTTTCCCAAATCCACTCACATCATGCCATTTCCATGTTTTCTTTGAACCAACGAGTGCCAAAATCCGCGCAAAAAGAGACGTCAAAGAAGTTGATATAGAAAAGGATTTGTGGTCTGTCAGGAATTGAGTAATGCACACGAGACAGATTTTCAAGTGTATGCAAAGAATTGCACGTGCAACCATGACGAACGAGGAACGACGACGGCAAAGGACGAACGACGACGCAGGAACAGCGACAAGCAAAAGGTGTAATCATGAATCACCCAATTTTGCACCATGTCCATTAGACCACAAAAGTCTGCAGGAAAAAGGCTCTCATGCTCTTGACTACGAAGTAAAGAAAGTAAACTGAAGCAAACTTTGGGTTTTCCTCAAACCTTTTCCATTTTGTATAAAAATAAAGTTTTCCATCATCACCATGCATTACCACAAAACTTTCTTTCTTTCTTTCATGGAGCATTAAGACATTTCGTTCCAATCCCCACCTTCCATTGTTGTCGTTCTATACAAAAAACAGCAAATTAAATATACAGTTCCCATTTGTATCCTTGCTGTGTGTTGTGTTGCTTAAAAAATTAGCAAAATCGTGATTTCTAAAATCGTTTACAAAAATGTAGTTGTCATCCGTCATTGAAGGAAATACCAGGAAACACAGGGCAGAGTTGAAAGGGAAGTCATTCAAACTCAACGGTCTGAAAGTCTGAAGCGAAAAAATACACAGGATATGATCATATTATGACATGAGAATGAAAGACCCTGTCGCCCGTGTCGTTCGTCAGATATGAATGAGTGACACAAAGGATATAAAGACGGCTTATAAAAATAGCTGGAAGGGGTGTGAAACAACAAGGGTAATAATCATTGCGTAATATCTCCCCTAAAGCCCTCCGTACACGCACCTCAACTGTTCAATGGCACGTGTGAAAAAGTAAAAGTCTACAAGGCATGACCGAATAACCCTCCGAATCCAAGACGAACCCTAAAATTACCGGGGCGAATTAAGGTAAGAAGAAAGGTGTTGAAAAAAGGCTGAGTAGTAATGAAAAAAATTGTAGAGTACCAGCTTCAGATAGTTTGTACATATAAAAGAAAAGTGCGGAAGTGATAGACTGCTGAGCACAAAAAAGGGAAAACGTCCCAGGAGCTTGCAAACTGTAAGTTTTGTGTGATGAATTAGGATTAATGACTTGTTTTGTCCCTTTGCTTTATTCGTGTGGTTAGTTTTCGGAAGAAATCTGAAGAAAATAATCCAATGGCTATGGAAAAGTACGGTTTTCTGTCATGCGGACGACAGGCGGTGTAGACTGAAAAGAAAGTCGTCAGTCATTGTGAAAACATTTTTATCCATAAGAACGCACAAGAAGACAAAGATCTTTTGGAAAGGGATGTAAGACCTAGCAAAGTATGTCCTATGTCCCCTCACAAAGCCAAACCGTACGGTGTACAGCGTAATCCAACGATACGGTGGGCTACATAGACGAAATGGCAAACGTACTCACAGAAGTCGTAAAATGCAATATAACAAAATGATACAACTTTATAATGCTATATCTACAATAATCACAGTCGTTTCCATCATTGGAGTAGACCGAATAGCGAAATAAGGCAAAAGCCCAAAGCAAAGCCCATTAACGTTTTCGGAGAAAGAGAAACGCAGACGAAAGTTGCGGTGATGGTGAAAGTGAATGCATTTTTTTGGGGGCGACAGCCTCAAATTATTTTTGCTGGATGAATAATGGTCTGGAGATGGCATAAGGAAAAATCTGTTGGGACCTTACTTTTTTACATCTTACTTATTCCGATTTCTCGAAAAGGAAAAGTGTTTCTCCTTTCTAGACTTCTTTTGCTGCACATAACATACTACACATACACACTTCCTTCCGTTTATTTTAACTCAGAGCAATTTCCATCAACGCAAAACCCAGGAAGATCTCATGCAATCAGAATCCCTCATGTAATCTGCGTGTGTATGTGCGTTCCCAGATTTCTATTCAATTTATATTTCGGTTAAATTCAAAACTTTCAAGCTAAACAAGAATGGTGATCGGTGATCGAACTTCTTTTGCAGACCTTACAAAACAACACCAGTATGTAAACTACCTAAACGGTTAAGACCACGTTTGCAAAATAGCATAATATTATTAATACAATGAACGCTGTGAAAACGCGCATCATTTTTTATGTTAAATGCTACCGAGAAAGCTTTAAAACTACAAGAATACGCTAACTGCCGAATTACACGGGGGAAAATAGCTAAGCTAAGAAAGTGGGAGAAAATGCAAAAGCTCCTATTTCATTCAAAAGTGTGGATTGAAATGGTGTAGAAATGTTTGAATGGGTTTTTATGCAGGGGAGAATTGCCATTAAACGTAACTCACGTCTCAATCTGCAATCCGAAGATGGGAATATGCATTTTCCTCCGGTTACATACATCAGATAGATAAAATGACACAAGGCTTCTCGTCCGTTTTCTTTGCCTAAACGACTTGGAATCGTCAAAAATGTTCGTGATAATGTTAGTTCACGTTCCCACTCTGCGAACGGATGGATCCCCATTTTTACAAATCTTCTATTTATATGTTCGGTTTTTTGGAAGGGCTCGTTTTCTCCGTCGCATCGCCACGGTCATTCCCGTTTACTTTACCCGGTGAGGAGTGAATTGATAATAATTTCCATCGCTTTTCCCGTATACAAAAATTCTGAGAATTTCTTTCCTATTCATGCTTTCATACATCAAAATGGGAGAAGTAGAAATTGAGAAATAAAAGAAATCACTTTCTTTTGCCACCCACACGGCCACGTGCAGACATTTTTTTCCATTTTATTTTATACTCGTAGAATCCTTCTAAATAATTGGGGGATTGAACGTGAACTTTCAAGACTATTATAGGTTTTTGCACACCGTGTGTCGTTTCGTTTTCGTTTCCGACTTTCCCTTTCGGTTGTGTTTCATTCGGTGTAAAACCACCTGAAGCGTCGTTGCCTTGTACATTTTCTCGAGAGTTTCAATTTCGAGCTGTGCACTCCCGAGCCTTGAGCCCTGAGCGTTTTTGGCTTTTGTCTTTACATTCTGCCCGTTTCGCTCTTCCTCTTCCTCTCGCGTGGATATTCCAATCCCATTCTCTTCCTACGGCCTGAAGGGACTTTTGCAATAATCCCTTACCTGTTTGGATCCCCGGGTGAAAAAGCCGAATCTCCTCATATATAGAAAACCCTCGTGCATCCCGCCCGAAACCCCGTTGTAAAAAAGTTACATGGCAATCACTCCTCGCGCATACAAATCCACAGAGCATTTGAACACAGGAAACAAGATTAATTACAGTATCACTATAAGGAGTTGAAGTCGCTTTTGTTGGAACAGTCGGCGGCTTCAAAAGCTGTAGAAACCAACTTTACTCGTTTTCATCGGTTTTATGACATTGAATAGACAGTTCAACTTTAACTCTGACCGGAAGCTTTGGCATGGCGGGTATAATGTCTCGTGTAACGGTACTACAAAATCTTGCTGTAAAGAAACTGTATGACATACGGGACAGTAGGACACAAAAGAAAAACTACAACGACCTTTCAAAATGTATAGCATACGCTTCACAATACACGTCCTATTACAATTCTCCTCCCTTGTTCCTCTGCGTGCCTTTTTCATTTCATTCTCTTTTACGAGTGTCAGTTTCACCGCGTATTGAATTACCCTTGTTGTCTTCTCCACGGGAAAGGGACAACCTTTGATCAGGAAACCCGGGATTTATGTCCTTTGCAACTGGGATACTCAACGTCATGAACTACGACACTATCAAACTGTAAAGCGCATTATAAATGCACTTCGTTTTTTTTACTTCCTCGTCATATCCTGAGCCATCTCGTTACTTTTTTTGGGGGTACAGAAATTTCACAATATACTACCTTTCAAATTAAAAAAAAAGTTGGTTGTTTGCCTTGCAACTTGCTTCCAATTTCATAGCAAAAAGACAATGATAGTAATATGTCAAAGGAAAATGCACAAATGTCTGCATTTATTTTGTCTTAGGTATGTTGAGATCTTCGGATTCCAATGCATATTAATATCACATTTTTCCTCAAAGCCACAAAGATGTCTACACTGATGGTTTGTATGGCTCAATGCATCACTGGCTCACTTCAAAAGAAAACTTATGTCTACTCCCATGACGTTAAAATAGCATGTTGGTTTTTATGCTTTATTTTTTCATGGATTACAAAATTACAATCTAAATTGCAGCTCAAAAGGTCCACAGAAGGAAATCGCATTGAAAGCCTGAAAAGCGGGTGGATCATTGATCTTATATTTTTGTTCAAAAGAGTTTTTGTTAACAAAAATTCGTGAAAAAGGATCGGAGACTCAAAAAATCAAATGTTACTCGCATATGCAGTTGGGAAAAAATGAAAGTTAAAGCTCCAGAGAAAGAATTTGTAATAGTAGTACATACAGTAGGAGAAAGCCTTTTTTTCCAAAATGACGTGGTATTGTTGGACATTGCATTGGAAGTAAATGCGATCTACAATTCAATAGAATATTTTATAGAGTTCTATCAACTCGAAGAAGAAAATATGTAAAGTCAACTTTGTGATCGGATATCCTTTTAAAAAACGGTGTGGTGAAATGATAGTAGTATGCTTGCAACATGTACACCACAGAAATTTTTTTTCAATGTGTATAGAGAGAAAGCCTATAAGATTGTTCCTGTGGTGTTTTCTTCTGGTGTGCATTACATGTTTGTTGTTACATGAGGACGATGGACAAGAATGCGGGACTTGGGAAAAGTGGAATGCTCACAAATGCCCGCACTACTCCTAACGTATAATACTTCTTATGTGAGTCTATTTTCGATCGGAGTTTGCGCTCCTACAACCACTCTCACTTTGTTCACCAGGCACTTTCTCTATCCCGAAAAAAGTCTCTCCGGTGCATTCCTAGTCCTATCCTGACACGAGAGAAAAGGGAAAATGCCAGGCTGCTTTGTGACCAAGGTTCAGTTTACCTACAAACTCTGCCAAACAAACATCACACGTACGCACTACTGTTTCCTTCGACCTGCACGGCGTGCAACGTACGTTTTTAACCGCAAGACCCAATCAAATTTACACTCTTGCATTCTTGAATTCCATTTTTAAGTTAGTGTTATTTGAAAAAACCAGTATTTAAATGGACCGTAACCTCGTTACTAACATTTAACAAGTAATATTGCTTTTTTATTCAAACCTTTTTCGCCGAAACCTTGTAAGTGAATTCAGGAGATGAGTGAAAGTTTACATTATTGTCATTATTAAACTGATTTTAAGAGATAATTGTGAGTTGGTGTAGTCAGTGCTGTGTTGGAAAGATACACTGGAAGATTCCAAATCTGGACTGGCACTCTCAACTTTGGATTAGAAGATATATTCGGCAAGCTCAAAAAGGGACGCTGGGGTTCAAATCTCCCCAGTGGTTACAACCGGGTAACAAGATTTCACAGTTCCCGTTGTTGCATTGTAGTTCGGAAGTTCAGACGGTATAGTAGACCTTGTACTGTAATCTTTTAAATGTAAAAGCGAGTTAGATTTGAACCTAACCTCGTCATTTCGTCCCAATTTACGTAATTAAGTATTAGTGCATACTTTGGCCGATTTTTAAAACATTCATCAAATGCTGGGGTAGAGAGAGAACGGCTTTTTCTGAAGATTACTTCGTCCTTGTGCCAAGTGCCAGCTAGGAGAACAAAGTGTGAGTGATCCACCCATAAATCTAAAAGTGATCAGTTTTGATCTGAACGAATATTTCAATCGCCGAGTTCATCTCTTAATACACAAGAGCGGAGGAAAATAAAAGTGTAGCACCACGCAAAGGGGCGGGTATGAACAGAGCAATTGACTTTTCTTCTATTTGAAGGCCTCCCCAATTGATTGAATTGGAGTGAATGAAAAGTGTTTTGCCCCATGGCAAAATAGTTGGTAGTGGCACCCTTCCACTAAACTAAAAGCATCACTCATCAACATCATCAGCACAAATGGTGTAAAAGAGGACAGAGAGCAACAAAACGACGACGACGACCCATCCATCCAACCAACATCAATTCATAGAAAAACGGAGAGAAAGTAAGCTTTTGTGAATGCAAACTTACTAACCCAAACTCCCAAGCAAATCCCTTTCTTCGGAAATTTTGTTGGAACCACTGTTCAACATCATGACTATTCTTTGACTGACGATATCAATTTATATAATCTCAAGTTATATAAGCGTACATAAACTACTTGGAAATTTATCGGGAGACGAGGACGAGTCGATTAGTTGGAGCTAATGGAGCGTTTCCAAATGATAGACTAACTCCAAATTCTCACTCCATTGACTTAAGCCTTTTTTCAAACAGAGAACAATCTTTTCAGACCCATTTGCCATTTGTAATATTTTTTTGGCAAACACACGGGAAAATATTAATAGGTGACGTGTGCTAAAATACGGAGTTTTTCAATTTTTTTCGGTAAATTTGACATACAAATATTGTTTTTTTATTGTGGTGCACTTGGATGACCTAGTGCTATTGATTTTCTTGTTGAGACTATCCGTACAAAGCTAGCTGGTGGAGTGTGAGAGATGAAGGGACTGGAGTTTTTTTGCTGTAATGTCCAAACTCTTGACGGGGAAAGGAGAAACAGACGCTGAGGCTGACATGGATTTTTATTAATCGTGAAGTTGACGCCAGAGAGAAATCGAAATTGAGCTTCCTTTTATTTTCCTCTAGAAAGAAAACACAAGTTGCAGTTTTGCACAAAAGGAAACAAAAGAAAATTTCTTCAGAAAACGAACACACGAAGAAACAACAACTATCAAAAAGCAAGAAGAAAGCAGGAACACAGCCTACACAGCATTAATTCACCGTCGTCGTCGTCATCATTGTGAAAACCCAATAGTGAACTAGACTTATAAGAGCTTTTTTGGAGTTATATTGCAAAAAAAAGAAAAAAAGCTGAAAGACAAAGGAGTGTTTCGAATTAAGAGACAATGACTTGTTCTTCCCCACAAATTAATTGGGATCTCTTGGCTTTGACTCGACATTTGTCTTCTGACTAGTGAAAAAGTGGAGATCCACAAGTTACGCATGGTGTAAAAGTATTTTCCCAACAAAGAAAGAACACAGATAAACTGTTAAGAAACAGATGTGATTCCCGATTCAATCCTTCGTGTACTGAACACCTTTCTTGGATTTAAAATGTTTGTTGCATTCCTGTGTAACTCGCAAAAAATCCATTAAGTAAATTCATCATTAGTACGTCTACGTCATCTTTTTTTGAATCAGTTTCAAAAATAGATACTGTTCGTTTTCCTGTCAAAAGAATATTTACATTTACCAAAATGACAAGAAGAATAATGAATCGGGCTTCGTGGTTTGTGCTTGTGGACATTGTCAGAATTGTCTCCATTGTTTTACTTCCATTGGCAAATGGAATCAAATCAAGTAAGTCGAAAAAAACTTTTTTCCCGTTTTCTCATTCATGTGCATGTTTTCCCAAGACCCTTTTTCATATTTCTTATGTAGCGAAACGAAACTGTCCATAATAAAAGTCTGAAGCAAAGAGACACTTTTGTGGTTTGCTTTCTACTGTCTGTTCCCGTATGTAACCTTATCAAACTTTTGTCATCTTTTCTTGGCTGGTGTCCTATCACAATCTCTTCCTTGGTCGTTTTTTTGTGTAAATGTGCACAATATGCATTTGAGGACGAGACGAAATCAGGAGAAGAAATGGTTCATGTTCATCCCATTTTTGAGACGATAATACCAAAATACTATACTATGCATGATTATCCAGTTGAATCTTTATGGTTTTGATGAAACCCATGCTCATTCTCGTTTCTGTCTATATGTTCGGTATGTTTGACCTTTTCCTTTTTTGGTTCAACCACGAAAAAACCTTGTCCGTGTCGTCAAGGATGATGACAACTCCAGCATTATCTGGAGGGAACATGTCTAAAAACAGTAAAAACTGACGAAAATGAGTATATTTTTCACTGTATAATTCACTGTTGTAAACAACTTTTTTGGTGCAAATTTCTCTAACTGCGTAGAAAAAGTTTCAGTTTGCGGCTTATGTGCATGTTAGACGAAAGAATCGAAACTTGCGAAACAACTATGAATACAATATGAAATGACAAAAAACTTGGTTTCTTTTTAGGTTTCTGTTATTAATTCTTAGGATAGGAAATAGCGTTTAGAAATGAAAACTGTTTTACCCCATTAAAAATTAATGGGCACCGTACGGAAAAATGACAAAAAATGTTCGAGTTTGGTCGTAGATCGTAATACATATACTGATATATACTATGGCCTATCGCATATGCTTTGCCAACTTTTTCCCTATCAAATTCACCCTTAAAAACTGACAATGAAATGAAGACTCCCTGCTGAACGGCTATGTGGGAGCCTTGACTTGACGAAAGAGAAGACGAAAAAGTCCCACTTTGCACTAAAAATAATGTTAAGTTGGAAGAAAATGTTGTGAACAAGAAGGAAAACGTTGTGTGAAAACGCCCAGAAATATCTCTTGTGTCATGTGTCCCAAAAAACTCTTAAAGCGATGACATTTTCCTGACAATTTCCTTTCATTTTTAACCAGATGGGATAAAACTCATTCATGCTAACTCTAAATGAGGAACCACTTTAAACTTTGACCATTAGGCTTAACCTACAAAAGAAAACTGGATCAAAAGAGAAACAAACATGAAAACTTTAGGTTAGGAATACTAGCAGCTGCTGCAGTTGGGAAAAATAGTTTTTTTTTCACTTTTTCTTGTTCCAATTCTCTAAGACGCATTATTTCATACGACAAACTTTCACATTTTCTTGAAATCTTTGTCATTCCGGAAAAAAATGCATAAATTACATAAATTTTTACATTTAAAAAATTACTTAAATTATAAATTCAACGTAACAAGGGGAGGGTGTCACACAGTTGCTCGTATTTCGTACAGCTCGTAGCTGAAGTTGACAGAATCCATCTGAAGTCTTCTTCATATATAGGTGGTTTAATGCTAATAAAGATACGGGGAAAAGAACTAGCATTTTGTTATGTTGGATTGCTGTCTTTTTACTTATACATTTTATTTTACTTTGGCGCAAAAAGGAACCGAGAGAAGGAAATGCAAAGTGAACGTGACATTTGGACAAGTAATGCCTTTTCACGTTTTCGTCGTCTTGAATTTTTTATGACTTGGGGAAACAGAGAAGTCACAGATTACCGTTGACATTCCCCACTCCTGACATTTTCCGCTTCACAGACTTTCTTCGTTGCTTTCAGTCTCAAAATAAAACCGCAACAACTTTCCCTTTCTCCGAATTAAACACATGAGTGCAAAGCAAAATGCATATCAAAATAAGAAATAGGAAGAAAACATACTGTGTTTCAGAGCTACCATATAAAGCAGTAATGTCACCCGGCTAGAAAATGAAGAGTGTATTATAATATAACATTAACATACCGCACATTTTGAGACAGAGACAGTAGAGGAGAAAAAGATGCCACGTATAGCCAGGCATTGCCGTATGTTGTGTTTGTGATGCCTTGCTCGACTTGCTCGGGCTTTCTCTCTGGTTTTAATACACATTTTGTGATGATGCCAAAGCACACAAGCACACACGACATTCATGATACACGTTGAGTAGAGAGACTTTGTCTCTCCTGTCTCTACAAAATATTGCCTATAATTCAAACACGCTTGAGTAAACAAGATGACACACACAGGGAAAAAGCAAAAGGGTAGTTCAGAGAATTTTAGAGGAACATTTTATAATGTAACAGTGTTTGTGTTTGCTCTTCTGTCTGTTTTTAGTTCCTTTTCCTGTCCGCTTGCAAACAAATTAATAATGTCTTCCTTGCACAGTGTATAAATGTTGAATTGTTGAGGATTTTTCAGGTTTACTTATTTTAGTCTTGTGGCTTTGTCTTCTTGTTGCCAATTTAGTACAATTTTCTAAGACTTGGACAATGTACAACAATTTGGACAAGGACCCAAAATCTCACGACATTAACCCAGTTTCTGTCAGTCTGAGAACATGTTTTTGGACGCAGTTCATAAAATGCAAGTCATAAAATTTATGCGACGAGTATATATACGTTCCCAAAGAGTACCTTTTCCTCTAAATGTGTAACTGCAAGTGTACAATCTGACTTTGCGGACGAAGAATAGAAACCACTTTCTCGGTTTTTTGGATACGAAGAAAAAATTATTTTTTTTTGCTTGGTGAGTTTTCCATTTTCCATACAAGATAAAATAAAAGAGTAAAGTTACAATATAAAAAAGTGTGCGTAGTGCACATATAGTGGAATACAGTACACATGTGATGTGATGCAGTTTCAGTTTGGAGTTTGGTTGAGGTTTGCCAAGTTGTTTCGTTTCGTTTAGATTGGATGGAAGTGGAAGTGAAGTGTTTCGGCCACTACTGTTCTTCTTATATGGGCGAATGGCTATTGCTTACCGCCGCGTTCCATCCAAAAAAAACTCAGGTTCTCTCTTGTGGTGAATCCAATAGTGCATTTTGCATTTGAGTTTTTGTATAGAAAAAGCGAAAAAACGACTTCCACTTTCCATCGACGTCCTAAATTCATCTCTGGAAGAAAAAAAAACTGACTTTGCCTTGTGAAATGCAGTGAGGGAATTTTACCCGAGGAGAAATTGTGCTGTCAGTGGCAAAGCGAGGAAAACCCAAGCAAATGTCTCGGGAATGGCTCCCGTTTTCTCTTTCTCTCCTAACCGAAGTACAGAATCCCCAATCTATTCAATACTATAAAAAACGTACACATACACTTACATGCTGTGGGAAAAAAACATGCAAAAATATATTTTTGCAATACATTTTTTCTTGTGAAACAAATGGCATGTGTGTGTGTTGGAAAGAGTAACAGTCCGTTCAACCTGGCCTTCTTCTTTGGAAGAAGTTTTAAAAAAAAGAGCCAACCACTATGTGTGGAAAGTGTGGATTCACCTTTTGGAATCAAGGAGATGGAAAGTATCAAATGGGCTCTTTTTTGCATATTGAAATTGATTACATAAAATGTAAAAAAGCGCCTGGCTTCTATTATATACCCGAACAACTTTGAATTCTCAGATACGGGTATCTTCAGTTTGCATGACATGCCCGCATGACTCTTAATTCCTGCACGACTGAAAATTTCAAGTGACTTATAGTGTAGAGAGTCGCATCGGTAGACACTACGCAGTGTAAATGAAACCACAAAGTTTCACTTTCCTTTTTCCAGTGTTTTACCCGGTACTAACAGACTGGCATATGTCACTAAGCTATAAATTATTGCACACTGAAAAGTTTTAAGACAAAGTTAAAGTTACGGAAATACCAGGAAATATACTAAGTAAGTCTTTCTCGAGTTCTTTCTCCTTTTCTACTTTTAAACCACCGTTAAAATTTTCATCCTCAACCGATGAAGATTGCTAATTTTTCAAAATGACTGACGAATCCTTTAGTGCGTATTCCCAGGTAAACCACATAAGCGTTAGTAATAAAAAGAGAAAATTCTCAGAATTATAGAATTGTTTCTAATTTTTAGTACTATTCAGAAAATATTCCACGTATAATAACGAGCAGTAGAGTACCTTAGTTCTTTTCTGTTAGCATTTTTTTTTTCATATTTTCATAATAAACTTCAAGGTTGCCTTAACCTTAGTTTAACTTTCTTTTGGGTACAAAAATAAGTGGTTCTGTTCTGCACTGGTACTTTTGGTTAGTCAGCGATTTTGAATGACGTCTTGGAAAATTTTTCTTTGCTCAAACTTCCTGAAGCGTAACATTGCCTTTTTGGAAGGAGAATAAGACATCGTTCGTTTTACCATTTGTGAATTCTCCAAGGATAGTTTTCCTTTCTACTGAATTTTCCTTTCGACGAATGAATGCCTATTGCCAGTAGTTGGTAATTTTCAAGAATATCATTTTGAGTGCTCTGAATACAATTATATACTTAGGTAAGATGATTAAAGTGTCATGTAACATGTATACATTTTCTTGACAATGTTGACAGGTAGCATGTTACAACGTGTTCATTAAGAAAACGTTCTATCGCTAACTAACCTAAGAAACTCAAGTTTTGGCAAACGAGTTTAAGTAAAGTTGGATGGTTCAGATTTCATGAATTGTGTAGTATACGTTTACTCACTGAGAATATGTTTTGGTTTTTTGAAAAAAGAGCAGAACGAGATTTGGAAGCAACAAATGAAAAGGTTTTTCCCAATTTAGAAGAGATTAGAAGCAACGAACCGAATTTTGAAGCCGAGTGGCGAAAAAGGCTTTTGTGTTTGAGAGCCGTGTGAAAGTGTGCTTGAGCTTGTAGCCTAGTTTTCTGTCCGGAGCAAATCAAAAGGTTTCTCGTGGATAATTGCACCGCACATGAAAAGCACTTTTGGTTGTGCCTATTTCTAACGAGTTTGGAGGGAACGAAGAGAGAAAGTCCTAGCAGATTTTCCGTGTTTGCTTCGCACATTTCTGTATAAGTTCCCATGTTACGTGTCTACACATAAGGAAAACTTGCACATGAACATTGTGACCAAAAACTCAAAATGGGAAGCTGAGCTTTCCTTTCTTTATACTTATAGAGTTTTCCCAAACTCAATCCACACATATTCTACATACACTTTGCAACCACACACATTGAGTTTCTCGTCAACTCAAGTACGCAGTTATATATGAGCGGACAAAACCTATAGCTATATATTATTCGTCGTGTTCTCTTCAGAACATGAATCGATTTGCCAAAATTCCAACAACTTTCCCATTTTCAAACTGAAGAAAAGTGCGAGTTTCCCTGATTTTGGATTTGCTTCACTCTCACTCCAGAATCCTGTCCGATTTCCCGTGTAACTCTCTCACCGCACTTACAATGGAAAATTGACCGCGGACCAAAAACACACTTGCACAATCGAATGTTGGAATCTGATCATTCTTCTCGTCCCCATTCTCTCATTCAACCTAGCCTTCCTGCCCGTCTTGATAGCCAGTTCTACAAAATTGGTTTCGTTTCATCCTATCAAAGTGAATTTAGCAAACGTGTTCGATTTACGTCCTTCTTTTAGTAGCATAAATAATTTTTCCCACAATGAAAATGTACACGCTCGAATTCTCGGGTTTCATGTTATTCCGTGTGATATGGTGGTGTATACTGGTTTTTTTTACTCGGAATTGTAGCTTCGGTGACAAATTGACATGACTTGTTTTACTGCCTCATAAACGAAGCAGAATGGTCCGATTAGAACTGCGACTTTCCCCCGTTTCTGCCGTAAAAACTGTGCATTCCATGCTGTGAAAATAGGGAGAAAACACACATGGACAAAAGTGTATAATAAAAAATATATAGAAAAACATACAGCAAATGTTACGAGTACAATGTTAGTTTGTAACGGATTAGATATAGGAACTGTGAACTAAAGATGGAAAATGGCAGTGTCAAGGTAGTACTAAGAATCTTGTGCGATATGAATGTCTACAGTAGTAAGTGGAGGAGGGTCGCCCTTTTCGCCCGTTAGAAAGGCATTTGTTACGATAAATCATGTCATGGAATAGAAATTGCTTTTGGACATGTGAGACGCAAAAGTGCAAGCGGAGAGCCCCAAAAACGAAATCCAACACTGCAAATTGCCCTTGTTCCCTAAATTATGAACATGATAAGATTGTATACACACAAAAACACACAGCTTTCCCATCGTCACACAAAAAATGTATTGGCCTTGGAGTCGGTTTTCTTTCTGACTTCAAATCAAAGTCTTTAATCTTTTCTCCCTTAGTATTTAACTGTTTCCCTTTTCCTCTTTACAAATTTTTGGAACTTTCCATTCCATCCATGTCAAATATGCGGGGAAAAAACTTGTTGACTTTATTTTATGAATGGATTTTCAGTATTAACTGAAAAAGAGAGAAAGCTGCATTGTCTGCCAAGTTGTAAATTCAATTTGTATTTTATTCCCTACAGAAGAAAAATGCAGCGGAATGTACAATCTGAAAACGTCAAGCTGAAGTGTCCTTGGCACAAAAGTGCATGAGTTTATACTTCTCAAAGACCCTCATAGAGACGCTTTTTTCATATTGTTTTTAGTGAAATCCCAGAATTAAAATGGTAACTTCGTTACGTTATAAGTACTATATGTACAAACGCAAAGTAAAAGTTTGCCAATTGGTTCCGCATGGCTTATTCATTATATTTTCCAGTGGAAAAGATTTATTTTTTTCCAAAAAAGTTTTTTACAAGGGATAGAAATGTTGAAAATTTTGGAGAGTTTGTACTCACTGCAGTATGAGTTTTCCTTGAAACTATATCAAACTATGCTTGTACACCCGTTCCAGTTTTTAGGATGAGTTTGCAAAAGGAAAGTAGAGAGGAGCGTACATAAGAAATTCTTTGGAATTTTGGATGAGATGGAACCAAAGAAGAAAGAGAGTGTGGAAGAGAAACTGCAAAAGTGGACTGCTGGTGTGTATAAATCTTTTCGGAAACTGCAGTCCGCTTGACACCCAAAGGTCGTTAGATTTGGGCTCTTGAGCATAACAAGCTCTACACACTTTACACGTTCTCATAGTCAAAGAGCACATTGAAGCTTACTCGGGCGTTTTGACACTTACCTGAGTTCCACCGTGTAATTTTATTAGCTCTTCTCTTTGGAAAAGCAGAACAAGCGTTTTGTATAGGTTCAGCCTGTTATAGGAAAATTCAACGAGGACGAAACCAAACTCGTTACCAACTTTTGTGTATAGGTGACTGCTATGAACTCCTGCTCTTGTGTTCACAATGCATTAAGTTCTTATAGGCCCCAAGAGCAAAATGCATAATCAATACAAAGCGAATTTCGCAGACGATTATCCTAATCATAATTCTCCGCCCATGCCATTCCACTGGACAGCCTTTTGACTTAATCGTTAAGCCTATTTTGGTCTCTTGAACAAATATACTGGACACGCGCTGAGAGACATACAAAAAACTATAATATAAACTGTCTAGTGACTTTGTTTTGCTTTGTTTGCGTTCGCAAATTGTCGCACCTGTGGTGTGCAAATTACGTCAATTCCAAATAGCATGTTTTTGTATGTCATTCACTTTTGACATTCGTTCACATTTCCCGTCACTTTTTACTTTTGATATTTTAGCGTGACTACTGCACTTCAGAATATTATTTGAATCGTAATCTTTGACACAATCCTCCCAGATAATAGTGAAACTTTGTCATTGTTTTCAGCGCATATTGCTAAAATGCCCCAAGGCAATAACAGGCAAATTCTCATCAGCCTATCGCTGCAGCGGGACTTGGAAACATGTAGTGAAGTAGTGATGTACCAACTGCAGAAGCGCAGGAAAAGATTAAATTCAATTTAAAATTCAATCTCGACCCAATTATTTTTAACTGGCTACTGTGTTGTTTCTCCAATAAGGCTTATTTGCATTGATCCTCCAACTTCGTTTGCATAAGACCCGAGCCGGAGTGCATTTATAATTGTATTAAATAATTTACGTTTAAATTATAAAATTCCCCAGTTTAAAATTTCTGTTCAAGAAAATCTAAAATTGTAATCTTGGTAGTATCGTAACTTTCATTCTTTTACCTCTTATACTCTTTTGTACGAACGATACTAAAACTGTATTGGGAAAAGCATAAGTCGTGTTCATTGTCCGTTTGACATTACTTTTCAACTTTCGTGTTGGGTTTCTCGGCTGATAACAAAGTGCGTAATTTGACAGTTTGAGAGTTGCAACTTTTACAAATGACTTTGACACGGCCGTCAGTTACGCCTTTACAACCCTTTTACAACTGTGTAGTACAAAGTGTAAGATTTTGGTTTCCTTGTTCGTAGGTCCCTTCATTGAAAGAATGGAAAAGTAGTTATCATGAAGACTTTGTAGTGAAGCAGAGAAACTGTAACTTCCATTTTGTGAGGAAAGCTAGGCGGTCGCAATGGAGAATGCAAAGTTTGTAGCATTCAAATAAATCTCAACTTTGCTTCGTGTCAAACCACACCAACCGTCTCGTACACATAGTTCCCAAGTGCGTAATGAATGGAAACGAAGGGAATTTATACCATTTGTTTAAATTGGAATTTTGAGGTTCAAAATTCTTGTTCTTTTACTTCCTTATTAGTTAAGCTTGCTTGTGACTCGAATACTCACAAATTGCGTTCTAAAAAAGCCGCAACATTGCTTCTGTAGGTTTGGAAATCGAGCTTTCAAAATGCTTAACGTTCCAACAAGTATGGTGAAAAGTAATTACAATTGACATGTTAAACAACTTTAATAGGTTTACCATTTTGTTTTCCTGGTTTTGGTGAAAATGAAAGATTAAATCCTGAATCATTAATTATAGAAGGAACACGTAAACTTAGAAGTTTTATATTTTATAGTAATGTTTTTTTGATGTTTTGATGCAGTCTTACCTTATGCAAATTTCCGTTTTCGGTTGCTTTCTGTCGGTATTTATATACTTTAGAACCACAGGACGTTAAGCAGTTAGAGGATTTCACAGTTTTGCCATTCTCCAGATGTAGTTTTGGGACTGTTTGTAGCAAAAAGGGATTATTCCCAAAGACATAAGTTCCAAAAAGCCTTTTCCGCTTTTCCTACTGCATAGTAGCAGTTTAAGCGGCTTTTTAGCAGAACATAGTC
Source organism: Harlomillsia oculata (assembly GCA_019776145.1). NCBI lineage: Eukaryota > Metazoa > Arthropoda > Collembola > Entomobryomorpha > Oncopoduridae > Harlomillsia > Harlomillsia oculata. Next base: position 126,267 of record JABASF010000003.1, on the reverse strand, counting down.
CATACTGGTATGCAGAGGATTCACATGTCCTAATATGACAGAAGAGCGTAAACTGCCTTATACTTTATCCGGGGAAAACATGAGCGAAATAAAATATAGCGCTGTTGTTCTTGAATCCTTTCATTGTGGATTCAAATGATTGTGCGGAGTTTTGTGCATAATAATTGTATCGCATGAATACAGTTGCTACCACTTACAACTTCATTTTGCGAAGCTCTTCTTCCAAAAAGGAGATTTTAGAGACGCAGCTCACTGCGTAAATCCATCAAGCGAGGATTATTCATTTTGTTCTCATCCAAAGTCCAGAGGAGAGGATAATAAGAATATCCACCATTTTTTAGTATCCATATAACTAACCGTACTGTAAAAAGTCAAATACACTTTTCTGGTATCAGCTTACTGTGTGTGTGAGGTCATGTAAAGTAGGACTGGACCTTTTAAAAATCACGTATAGTTATTACAACAAAAAAGAAATTAGCGCTAAAACTTGAGGTGGAAAGTCGAAATACGAAAAACCGAAGAATAAATGGTTTCATGTGATGTGGCCGCCCCATTCTTTTTGGTTTTGCATCGTTTCCTTTTGTTCGACACGTTGCAATTGACAAAGGCACAAAGACTAACATTTATTACTCGAGGCGTACGCATTGTCCATCAGGTCATAATTTATGGTCTACTCGCACGCTTTTACCAACTGTTTTCACAGGGTATGGATTCCGGTTCGGACGTGAGTTTGTGACGAATTCTCTGACGCATGTTTAGGCATAATGTATGAGTTTCAATCATCCGGGAAAACCGGGTTTGCTCTCTCCCAAAAGCATTAACGTGCTGGGTTTGCTACCACCCGGGCAAATAAATGGCACCTTTGATCTTCCTGTGCATTTTATGCACCAAAGGCGAAATGCATTTTCCTCCTTGCGTTTTCCCTGTCGGAACAAATGTCCCCAAAGTCTCTCATCGTCAAAAAGGGATTTTCTTTGATCGCCGCTCTCCTGCTGATTTTCCTCTCTTTTCCGATTTTAAAACAACGGAAACTAACACTAGGAAATTTTGGGAAACAGTAGATTTGCTGTTGTAACACTTTGGCTATAAACAAGTTTTAGTTTCAGACAAGGAAAGTTTCTGCTAATACCGCGTGTATTATTATAATAAACGTGAGTTATAACGTTATAAGGTATCAGTTGTTGGAGGAGCCAGTTGAGCAGTACTACCATGATATTGCCAATGATTTTAATGAGCAAAGGCCAATTCATTAAAGGTTCTTATATGGAGGATGCCCTTGGCTGCATTAACTTGTATAACGTTACGTTACCAGGTAGAGTGCTAGTGCGTGGAAGCGTAACGTAACGTAACATTACATCCGGAGAATTGCCCGTAACCTGGACTCGGACCGGGAAAGATAGGTTTGTTATAGCAAAGTGGAGTGGGAGAAGTGGACGTGAGCCATGAGCATTTGGAGCTCTTGCCATTGCCTCCTATGATTCCCTTTGATTTGTGCGTCATTATGGGAAAGTGTGACTGGCGATTGGGAGGCGCCACTTCTCTCTCAAACTCTCCGGATGCGGAAAGACCGAAGGAGAGAGACTCTTTGTTGGAAGAAAACTGGGAAGTCGGGATTGGAACCCGGTGTGGAGTCGAGCAATTACCCAAACTTACTGCATCAATGGGCGTCGTGGTTCAAATGCCAATGGCGTATTTGCATCCAAACCTGAAAGCAAAGTCGAGGAGAGACACAAAGACGTAAAGTTACTACTTTGGAAATATATAGTGTAGGAGTGCATACACAAAACCCGAGTTCAAAGGGAATACTACGTGATAGCCGATCCCGGGTAATATTCCACACGGCAAACGGTGGTAGTTTCTCGTGCTACGTTGTCGTCCGCTCGGGTCGTTCATTCGTTCACTTGTGTATTTCGCATTTTGCATCTGTGCACAAGGTGCCCATATGGGACATAATAACCCTCATAATGCATAGTAATTCTCCATGTAGACAAGTTGAGTGCGGGGAATGCATACTCAAACAGGCAAAAACGATTTCAAACCCGGGTAAAATGGAATACCAAAATACCCCCGTTGAATATCATCCTTGGCTCAAAGACACACACGAGAGAAAAAAATGCACAGGAAGCTTAAGCCTTCAAGCTTAAAAAAATCAAGAGTTGAGCTGATTTGAGTCAGAATGAGGTCGTTTCTCCGAAACAGAAGGAAAAGGTTGCAGATGTTCTGAATTGTTGGGATGACGAAAAAAGCTGCCAGGCAGAATCCAGCATTCCGATAGGTTCATTATTCCTTTCCACTCAGTCAGTCACTTTCTCTCTCTCTCTCTCTCGTTGCAATCTTTCTCCCTTCTTTTACTTTCTCTCCCCTTGGTTCGTTGATACAATTTTTTCCATACTTAAGGGCAGCGTCGTAAGACCCTTCCTGTTTGCTCCTGATGCTAGCTGTTTGGTATACTGAACCATTTTCTCCATCGTTTCCTTTTTGCCTTTTGCCTTCTGTATATTGTGTAATTTAGTCATGGTTATACGACGCCGACTGGGTCAATAAATGTAGGCAGCATGCGGTTTTACATCTTAAGTATGTCATAAATATAAAAAAAAGAAACAGGGCGTATCATTACATATTCACGAGTTTCTTTCACAAAAGACTATGCAAAACCACACAGTCTAAAGAAAACTGCATACAATTTGCTTTCTTTTCCTTTCTTCTTTTCCTCCTTTGCAAACTGAACAGCACAAATTATTAAGTCCGCACCAAGAAAATTTGCAAAATGTAACTTGTATCCTTTTTCTTTTTTCAAATCGTAATGTATTACTTTTGGAAGTAAAATATATAGTACTACGAGATGCAATATTTTCTGGAGACTCGGGGAAAAAAGAGGAAACGAACCGGACGAAACCGAGCAAACAGTTATATTTTGTGACTGAGACAAACGACTTTAGTTCACGTGATAGTAATGGCTTCGTAAAATAATATACAAGTTTTAATTGAATTCTTAAGTCTATAGTGGGAAACCCGGGTTTTAGCAATATTGTGGCACGTTTTGTCGTAGCATGTGTGTCAATATTTGTCGTGTTGCAGTTTTACTTAGAATATCTTACAGCTTATTGCCAAAATGTGATTGGCGCCTGAGATGTGTCGTGTCGGCTCTTTTGTTATCGCTCAAGTGAAGCTAAAGCCACATTATTACATTGCCAATTCACAAAGCAGGAACGTCTTCAACGAGGAAAGCGACGATGTCGTTGTCGTCTTTGAGTTTTGTGTTCGCCTCTTTTGGTCTTTTACTTTTCTTCTTGTGAGAAGACGACGGCAGACCAAGCGACACTACGACTCATTTCATCATTTGCAGTCTGCCACAGAATTGCTCAGACGACAGAGCCAAAATACCCGCTTTTGTTCACAAAGTCGTGAACAAGACCAGATGAAATGTGACGTTGTCTCCGCAAGAGACAATCACCCGAGCGACCCAAGGAGAAGAACCGGGGTGAGTCAAGTTATATAATAGGAAAGGAATCTTTCTCCTCCAACCCGTTCGGTAGCTATATTAAGGAACATGCTTCCTTCATAACATTAAAGCGTAGCAAGTCGCTTTTGTTAGGTTCTCTCATTTTCTCATTCCCTCTCAAACAGGAGCTTCAACTGCATAGGAATCAGTTATTATGACCACAGAAGAAGAAGAAGCGAAGATATAAAAGAAGAAACACTGCCACGCCAACACAGCAACATCACAAAATGAAATACGTATTACATTATGCTCTGAGTTTGAACTCTCCGAGCCCGGAGCGTTTTGGTCGGTTCGCCGTACTAATGTACAATTGCAATGCCTTCATGCCATAAAAGCTGCTGTTGTTTTGTCCCAAAGATTGTAATGGTCGTTTTTGGGTTTGCTTCCCTTAATCTCAAGGCTTATTATTTTGTGTCTGCAAAGTCTTCCTCAAAATACGGGAGAAACCCGACAACTGGGGAAAAAGCATCTTATGTTTTCATCTGCCATTTCTCCCCTTTTGTGTCACAGTCCATTAGGACCCGGGTTTCTCGGCCACACACAGGGAACCACCAAATCATATTAAAGCCAACTTCAAAAGCCCTGCCCTTATCGGACTGTTGTGTGTCTTAGGAAAACGGCTTAAATTGACCACAAGTCTAATCCATATAAAACTTATAAATATACTGGCCCAAGCAATTAAAATCAAACGTGCGGGAAAATTACAACCACAAACTGCTTTATTATTGCACCAAAATGAAATATTAGGGTTTTGGGTCGGGAAGGGTAAGCAAAGCACTGACTACAAAATCATAACCTAATACATAATAATAATGATAATAAAACTTAAATTGAAAATAAACACAAAAGGTTTCAAAGCAGATGTAATACGATGCAAGAAAAGAATAATACTACAAGGATGGGAATAAATGCTGCATTGTGCTATAGGTAAAAAGTTGAAGAAAATCGATCTTCTAAGAGACAATTGAATGTTTCATCGTTTTCTCTTTCTCTGAAGTGGAGTTTGGAGGCATTTTCCATTTGGCTGTGAGTGAATTGGACTTAATGGAAGGAATGATGAGAAATAATCGGACTTTACGACGTAGTTGGCCATACGCAGCGAATTTGTGTCCATTAGACATAGTGCACTTCTGCTTGGGGTCCCCTTCGCTCCCTTGGATGCCAACTGCTGACTAAGACGACGCGGGTTGTGTCTCCGATTTCACCCGGGTAATTATCGCTTCTACTGCCCGGGGAAACATGAGCACAGCAAGACGCAGTGATCTGAAAGTCTCACAGTTCCCTTTCTCTGTCGTTTCCTTTACACTAATAATTATTTCATACACGCGCCTATTGCCGACAATCGACTATCAAAGACTATATCTTACTCTTTCCCCTTCAAGTATCAATCAAATTACCATTTGGGATAAACTTCCGTTAGGGATAATTTGATTAGATGAAACGTTTTCATATGAAATTGGAAATTTTATCAGTCATGCGGAATCATTAAATTCAACCTGTTATTTAAAAGTAGCTTTTCCAGTTTCGTCTACTTAATTTAATTGGAAAATAATATGAATTGCCGTTTAATAAAGTAAAATTAAAAATTAAATTAGGGTTTATTATTACTTACTTTCCAATTTTCAGTTTTGAGTACAGAAAGAAAGTGCGTACAGTACCAAAGCAGCGGAAAGTGTGTACTAAGAATACCCGAAAATGAAAGTGAGTTTCAGTGTCAGTCCGTCCCAGTGCCCAAAAAAGTGAGAAAAAGAAAGTGCACTTCAAAGTTGGTATTGAAGGCAATATAATTTCCTATATCTTGATGCTATATGCTATATAACAAGTCCAAAGGACATTTCTTAAAAGACCAAATGGGAAAAGGACACATAAAAAGTTGACTGAATTTGACCATGCACCATATTATAGATTTTATTGACTGAAAGAGAAAGAAAAGAAATCGGGAGGTCAAAGGTGCTTCAACTTCTTTTATTTATTCCGCGACTTTTTCCTACAAAAAAAAACTTCCATTCGTTTTCAGACGTTCAAACTCTTTGAGAATTTTTTTTGCTTGTGGAAAAATGAAGGAAAAAAATTGAATGATGAATGGTTTTGAGTGTGAATAAAGTTACAATCTCTAGTCCTTCAGTGCATATAAAGGAAAAAACTAACTACACGTACGCAATTTATTACTTCTTCTTTTTACTGGACGTAGTAATTCTTATCAAAACATGCCATCTGAAGCATTTTCACTTGGTTTGGTGTTAATGAACAAAACTCAAACGAAAGAGGAAAAAACGACCAACTTAATGCAACTTGCAATAACTTTTTTGCGAGTTATTTTCTTCCTTGACATGGAACAACCGTGGCGAGCACACAAATGAGACATTCTCATGTCAAAACTGCAAAGTTAAACGAACATGAGAACATAAAAAAATAATTCTACTTTCGTCCACAAGTTTCATCTCCAATCCAAACTGGAGAAACAATCTTTTGTTTAAAAAAACTACTTTCCTTCTCTGATTTTGATGTTCAGTTTGTAGTACACTAAAAAAAACTCCAAAAAGTCGGGCAGGAGTAGAAAATGAAAAGGCACACGTCCAACAGGGAATGTAAGTTATGTTTTTCTAATACCCTGAGGATTCCAGCGGGAGAACATTGTTTCGCACTTATCAAATATTCTGCTCAAACAGCTTTTTTCCACATGGTGTTTTTCACTTTCTAAAAATCAAACGGAAAAGCTTTTCACTTCTTTAACATGTTCTTCAAAGGTGCTATCAAATGTCTTTCGTTTTGAATACAATTGACATTTGGCAAAGCTACAAGCTCAAGCCTTTAAGCCTATTTCTCACAAGGTAAATGTAAGATTACAGAACAAAATAAAGAGACGTGTTTTTCTTTCTCCTCCCAAAACTCCACCGTCGTCTGTTGCATTTTTTTACCATTCTATTTATATAAACTATAAAACTATTAGTTACCCGCTTCCCCGTCTTTCAAGCCTTTAGAAAAACTGGTAATCGTTGTTTGCATTTAAACATTATTTGCAAGCAGTTTAATTCAATACCACATTTTTTGTGTACAGATTTCTTATGTGCCGATGAAATACTTAAATTGTTTATTAAGGAATTGAGGAGATCGGATAAATAATTGCTTTTAGCAAACAAATTCTTCATCTGTAGGCTGAACGTGATGAAGAATACAATTTTGGACTTTCCTATTCTACAATGTGAAAGTGGGAACTACAAAATGGGACGGAAAGACGTAAGCGGATCTTGCCAAAACATAAAAGTGCAGAGTCGTGCTCTTTAATACGAATTTCTGCACAAGTGCAAAATACCCAGATTGCAGAAAGCAAAGTTGTTAGGACCCTTTTTTGCTTTGGCTGAAGGGTCTTTGTGAATGTGTGCTTAGAACGGAAACAGGAAAGGCGATAAGGTGTAAATTATCCAAAGAATGGACCTTACAAAAAAATTGGATCAATAATCTTACTGTTACATACAAAAATGTTAGCAAAACTCTAAGTAGCAAAAAATGTCTTAAAAATAATGTTCGTATAAGAGTAAGTAGTACAGAAATGTGTCGGGTGTATTGCACAGACAATTTCGGAGTATATATAGTGGAATATCGTGTTTCAGTGAGTTTGTTTCTTATGGATGCTTTCACGCTAGAAAAATCCAAGGTCGCATTTAGTACTATTTGAAGGAGAGAACAGGCACAAAACAAATATGCCTAATGCCCCGAAAGTTTTGAAGGGTTCGGGTAATAAGATTGTTGCTAAAAGCACTGGGAATTCAACTCTCATCTGCACTCTGGAAAGCGAGGACCCACTCACCGTATTGTATCTTTCCATTTTTCTTGCTCCGGATATACGGAAAAGTATAAAGCCAAAATCCTCCGTCCTTTACGACCCTGTAACCTTAAGCTGTTATGTGTCCCCATGTGCAGACTTTCGACAGTTGTCTGTCAATTGTGCCTGTGTAAGTCCAAAACACGGGCTTTTTCTTCCTCCAACCGTCACTACTTACATTCAAGGAACACATGTAACTTGTAGCTTTTTGGGGGGTATACCATGTAGATAGTAGTACTAGATCTAAAAAAACCGGATACGTGAAACATTACAAGCACAATGGAAAGTTACTATTTACTATTATGACTCTGTCCCTTCGCAGCACAATTGACATTCCATTGAGTCTCTCACGGTCCGGTGCACTTTCTCACTTTGGCCATCTCATTTCGTCAATCTCCCACACTTTCCCCGGTTCCCTCTGCGTCGCTCTTTTACTTCCTTTTATTGTCTTTTTCTGTACAAAAAATTCCCTTTTAGTCCATTGCAATTTTCGTCTATCCTAGGAATTCAATTTTAATAGGAAACCTTAGTTCTTTTTCACACAACCACCAAACTACCATTGACGATTTTATCATTTTTTAACGCTTTTCTATCAACAAAATAAACTGTGTATTATACTGAGTATAGTTAATAATAAGTATAAGTATAGTTCTTTACTAATCACTGACGTCATCATTATCATCATTCTATCGGATTTTACTGGAATATTATTTAATTAAAAACATAATTAGTTGGTTATTGTTACAGTATATACACGAGTAAACGTAATGTTTACTTCGGCATAAGTGATTTATCATTAAAAGGTACCTGGAGAAAAGGTAATCAGTGTGGACGTATCAGAAGCACCGGAGACTGACTGAGAGCCAGACTCTTGAAATCCAGGTTTTTCGTTTGCTTTACGTGCTTTTCAGGAAAACCCTTCTGTGGACTTTTCTTTTTTTGCCACTTTTTCGTAAGTGTTTTGACACATTTTCTTGTCTTTTTTGCAATGATCTTTAAGACCAAATCACGCGCGTTGAGGATTGTTTAGGCTTTAAAGAGGGTTTTTGTCGCAGTAATCCAGTCCGTATTTGGATTTACATTATCTGGAAGAGCTGGAGTACATGTAGTAGTAAAGCAGATAAGATTGATAAACAACATTTAAAATGTTTCAGGTCATCGCAGTTTTTCAAGGATTTCTTTATCGTACTTAGGAGGAGAAAAAAACATCAATCCGTAGGACCTCAGAGCAGATCTCAACTCTTTTGGAATTTTTGTAAAGTAGGCTGAGCACGTTTTTTTCTCGACAAGGAGAAGAGTGGATTTTTTTTCTTGAGTTTCTTCAGGAGACAAAAGGACTTTTGCTTCTTGAACAGACTCCATGAGACGAATTGGAGACAAACGAGCTCATGTTTGAGGTTTATTGGGACCCATGCAGAGAAATCCAGGGGACTTTAATGCTATCTAACTCTTGTTCTGGAGAAAGACAGACGTGGAGAGAGTCACTTGCCCATTATTCCTCACAGAAGGAAACCAAACGCAGGAGATATACTAATAGTAGTTTCCCTTGATTTTCTTCTACCCGCACTACCCGCACTTTACTTTGTGCTCCAATCCGGGATTTTTTGTATTCTCGTCTTTTCTGAGAACAGTCAGTACTGTTCAACTCCTTTGTCATCTATTTTTCGCTATTATTTTGTTCCCTCATTTTTTGCAATAATTGTGATCAAGAACAAACCATAACGTTTGTATTTTTTAACGGCCTACATCTTTTTATCGTGTTTTAAAACCACGGAGAATTTTTTTTATACGTCGCACGCAGATGCTTCATAAAACCACATTACTTAAAGTTAACGGACGACGCAACGTTCAATTCTGAGAGAAAAGCTCGAAAAAGTCCACCATTTTAACCAAACAGCTAACGCATTTCAGAGCTAGCGATTGTACGTCTAAAACCCGTACAATTTTATTATTATATCTTTACGACAAGTTGAATGGCAAATTGGCACATTTTGCCCTACAAAGTCTCAAAAAATGGATCGTAACGGATTTTCAAAGAGAAAGTCTTGAAGAACAAGATTCTCTATGGATTTCTGATTCTCCCAAGAAGACTCACTTACTTTTTTGCCCATTCACGTTCCTCTCTCGTTTATTATAGGAAAACGGCAATCAGACTCAAAGTTGTTCTTATATATTAAGTCTCACAGTCAGCAAAACGTCTTCTATCCAGTATAGCAAAGGAATTAAAATGCTTCTATCCACTGAAATTCTTCTTCTTTCGTCCATAAGTGAACTTCTCATATGAAAAATGATGGTAAAATCTTTTGATAGTATGACGAGCGAAAAGAAAAAGTCGTAGGCGGATGCTGGTTGTCGCCTGGAACGCCTTTTCTTTGAGCAAGATGATGATTTTGCATTCAAAAACTTATAAGGTTCCTGGATATAATAACATAGCTTACATGAATGTACGAATTATATAGGATCATCTCACTGGAAAATGATACGTTATAAGTAAGTAGCCTAAAGTCTTTGACTTTCTCATCGTATCAGTCATGTTTCGAAGGAAAGCGTGCATATAATCCCAGCCATATCGTCATCCACGACGATGACGACGACGAAGGACGACTGCACCGTATGGGCGTGGCTAGTACTTTAAGTTGTAAATTGCGAGAAGAATTCTCGATGAAGTCAGAACTTTGGTATTAAGAGGTATGCCTATGACTAATGCTGCACTTCTTTCAAAAAAGTGGATCGAGTGTGAAAGTGGGAATACATTCGCCCCGGCGACCTCGATTTCTCTCAGTATTTTCTGTACATTTCCCCGTTAATATTTTTTTGGTTAGCCAAGTGACAAGCTGAAGAAAAAGACAGAGAAAAGGTCGATATATAAATTGTATGTGGATAGACAGAACAAGATTGGAACGTCTCCCTTTTGAACTTTGGGGAGCACAAGCACAAAGGTATCGTATTTCACGGGAGTCAAAATAGAGAAGCGAGAGAGAGAGAATGATCATCTGAAGCACTTGACTTCCGCTCCCGGGAGAAATCCACTTTTCCCTTCAACAACATAGTTTCGCTTTGAAAACAGACACATTTTGAACACACGCGTGTATTCACTACATCACAAGAGCAGTATCTTTTTAAGCTCTTTTGTGACTTGTGGAAGGGCTTCTCAAAGTACCACTTGTTCATCAACAGCTTGTTATGTACTCTTTCAAACATTGACTATTGTTCGCATTCTTTTTGTTTTCATTTGTAAACACTCAAATTTCAATTTCAGCAGGATTATAAAATTTGTTTTTTAGAAAATCTGAAAATTCAATAAAATACATTTTTGTTTCGTATTAATTTGTGCATTTGTGGCTGCGGATTACGCAGTTTACACGAAAGGTTTTACAAACCTTTATAGAATGTAATGGGTTAATGTGTGCGATTGACATGTAATTTTTAACGGAATATTACCTATTGTGGTTGGTATCATAAATAAAGAAAAGGTCAAATATATAGTGCATGCCTAGAACTCGTGCCGTGGCACGTTGCTATATTGCTATCGTTTTGTATATAGTCTGTAGTGTGGTTGACTTAAAAAAACTCGATGGAAAAGATAGACCAAAATTTTGTTTTGGTTTATTGACTAACGTTCGAAAAGCCCGGATACGCCCGAGCGAGTAGAAAGTGGCAATTGCTATTTCTGTTTTCCCAATACAAAATACATGTGTGTGCGTGTGGTGTTCGGTTGGAATCAACATTTGCTCCTGAAAGCATACAGAAGAAGTGTATAGCCAAAGCTCATTATCCGAAATGATTATCACATTATCAGTCCCGACGTCTTATTTGCATATTATTTGGGTGTGTGCGAATCGATCATTCGTTCACAGTTTTCGAATTCCTATGTCCTTCAAGCTATACATTTTCAATTTCGTCTTGCGTCTTTCCATATGTATCCTTGGGCGTATTTTCGCTAGTAGCTTTTTCACTATTGCTCAAAACCAATCTTAATCCACCTGGTGTTTAAAATGTGATACGATGTCTTCAAATCAATTTAAGCACACGAAATCAACACGTTTCATATGAAATTTTCATTTTCTCATTGAAAGTGTCATATCATCGCGAGAGGAAAACTATATTTTAACCGAGTTAAATATTTCCATGATGAAATGAAAGCTTTAGCTAACAAATTGCATTACAAACCCTATGTAAAATACGATTTCGTTCCCCTCGATCTCGACGATGGAAAATTAGTAACAAGCTAATCTCGAGCGAATCATTAAGATTAAATTGTGACATATAAAATAGAGTTCGAAAATTGAAAAAAATAGTTCTTCGTATTTTTGCAGAGAAAATTTAATATGTACTTTGGGTTTCAAATGATTGAAGTTTGTCCCTTGAGGTGGATTTGGTATGGTAAGAACCTACTTTGCCGTAAGCCAAAATGATGTTGCTGAACATGGAAGCACTGAAGAACATGTTCCAAAACAGTGCAGTGTCGTCGTTTTCTTTCGTCATGTCATATAGTTTCATAGTTTGAAGCAACACTGCTGTCGCTTCAAAAATAAATTGAGCTTCAATGGAAAAGCTGATAAGGAAGACTATAAAATAGCCATAGGACCAAATAACTATGAAGGTTTTTGTCTCAGAACCGCACATGACTCCGACACATTGTCACTACTAGGGAATTTTTGTGTGAGTTGGCTTAGGGTTCAACCTTCAATTTTCGATTTCTATTACTAGGCTTTATTCCTTAGTAGGAAGGATGGATAAGTTACTTTCACTATAAAGAGCGGCTCGAGCGATTGTGCCTAATAGAAACCGGGCCAAATTGGGATTTAATGGGAAAGTGAGAATATATAAGTTGAATAGGAGGTAATCACGAGACTCTGAAAGTGAATGCATGTGCTTGTGCCACCACGACGGCCCAGAAAAGCGTTGCACACAACTTCCGCAATTGACGCTTGTCCAGAAACACTCCAGTGAGTAGTGGTATGGTACTTTAATCGATACCCTGTGTTGTGTGTTATATGAATGGCAATGGGATACGCTTTAGATGAATAGGGATTTTATGCTAAAGGGGCTTTTACTTCCACTTCTTTTGAGTTTATTGGACGATGCATGCTACTTTAAATTTGCACAGGACTTTTTGCACAATTTAACGTTAAGTTTTCCTACCATAAAAACACAAGGAGGAACTTTATACTAGTGTATGATATTTTGAGATAGTGTAACCAAAATGTGAGAAAAAAGGAAAATAGTCTATGGAAGTTGTAGTAATATTTTTCGCTTGGCTGCTCAATTGAGTGGAATTACACCGCATGTGGATTTTTGGCCTGGGAGACTCTGATACGTTGACAAATGAACGGAGAAAACTCCTACGAAAATACTCTGCTATGAATGAAAATGGAGAGAAAGCAGGAGTGGTACACTCAGAATTTCTATATATACTTTATTTTACTACGTACAAAATATACAAGAATACAAGTACGGAAAGTCTCTTGTGGGTCTAACACACAAGACATTATAAACGTGTACTGCCTTTTATAAAGTGACAGTGTACGAAGGTCCAAAAAAAGATTCAGTGTTTGGATAGGTAGTGGATTTGCAATTTTGTATGCCGTAGGCTGCCGTCTATACACAGTGTACATCGCATCGTGACGGAAGAAAAATTACGTATGTGTGCAAGTTCAATTAAAATAATGTAGATGTGAGTGATTGCTTTTGGCGGTGATGGTGTTCTGGAATATTTTTCCGAACGAAGCAACACGATGCCCAACACTAGAGAAATTCCCAGAAGTGGATAACAAAAGAGAATCGAAAAACAAAAACATTGAATTTACTTTTTTTGGAGGTTAAAATTATCACGACATGAGACACCCGGGAATTTTTTGTTAGGTTGGTTCGGTTTCGTAGTCAGTCTTTATCGTTATACCGTATACGTTCGTTGGTTACGTCATAAAGTAAAAGAGGAGTATGCTTGGTTTACAATTCAAGTGACCAAGCAGGAAATCCATCACTCGACTTACGACTGACTTTTTTCTCAAAAAAAAAAAACTGTCCATGAATGCAACTTTTACTTTTTTCTCTTTGGACAAACGGTATGGACTAGTCCGAAACTTTATTTCTTTCTTGCAGCAGGAAACTACTTGGTTGGTGGACGTATACGTTATTCTGAGACTTGAATTTCTTTCTCCAGTTTGACTTCTTTCCGTGTGGACCACACGAATGCCACAGAAAGTCACAAGTTGTGTGACTGTGTGCCTTTGCGCGTCTTGCAAATACTGAAATACTTCATATTGGACATGAGAAAGTCTGTAAATGCTGCCAGGGTCCGCATAAAAAGTGACCAGACAGAATATGTGTTCGGAATCCGAGACTTGTTTCTAATACGTTACCACGTTCCGAATTTCAACTACTGTGGACAGAACGGTATTTCTTGAGACTATGTGGACTTCACCGTTAACTTCCTTCTGCTCCGAATTCAGTTATTTCGGGTATCTATCTGACTGTCGTTTGGAGTATTTTCCTTTCATTTATATGCTGTATAAACCTAAAACAAACGTATCTGTACAAAGGAAATTTATGCATTTCTTCCAGTTGTGCTTCCGTATTCATTTTACCTTGAATGCGGGTTCAAAGCAAAAAATGTACATCACACTTTTTCCAACTGTAAGCCTACAAAATTCAGAGGAAGAATTTCTAGTCCTGGTAACATAAAATACAAACTTATCATGACTTTTAGGTTTTAAAAAAACTTCCGCGCATATATTTTTTTATTCTGAAGGTGTTTTGAATACGTTTTTACTACTTTCCGGCAACGATATGGATTGCAAACGATTTTATAGATTCAATTCAGACAAGGTTCGTTTCTTCATGCAAAAGACAAGCGAAACGAATTCGCCTTGCACGTTTGCACCCACGAGTCCTTGAAGTCTGTTTGAATTCCCTTGAAAAGTGACGTCGCATGAATATTTCTCAGGTTTTTCCCCGCATGCCTTCACTCTAACACCGGCATGGAGACGAAAGACGAAAAAAAGAAAGCCAGAATCCTTTAGTGCCATGGAGTCAAGTTGCAATCTTGAGAGACAAGCTTTCCGTGCATGTCTTTTGGCTCCGGAGCTTTACATACTTAACGAATGGTCTTGTTGAGAAAAGGGAAACCCCGTGGAGAATTCATCACAAAAGTCCCACCGAGCTGCACAATGCGTATTTCCCTAATGTATTAGTACTACTTGCGTTTTTTCCTCTTTGAGGTACATCGTTTCATGTTCCTAATTGAAAACTGCATTTTCGTTTCTTTTTGGAATGAAAATTTTTAATAATTGTTTCAAGTACGAATCACAAAATTCGAGAGCACTCACATTGTATAAAGGCTGCATTTTTCGAAAAAAATTAAACCAGGTTGTTGAAAGCAAAGGAAAATATATTCTCTGTAAAAAAAGAGAAGAAAATGAAGCTGCGCTGCGCACACAAGAAAAGTAAAGAAGAAATCGTAAATGTCTTAAAATTTTGTACTTCATATAAACTTTGCCCTCCTCATTTCAACTGCGAATAATACATAAAGTTTACTATGTGTTATATTTCTGCTTTCTACAGCTCAACGAGTGTAATCTACGTTTTGTGGTAAGAGAAACGGGGAAAGTCTAGCTAATCTCCGACTCCCGCCTCTAGAGAACACGAAACGGAAAGATGAAAAACACAACTAAAGTTTTTTCTCAACTGCTTATGAACACATACACATTTTGTGGGCTAAATGATTATGGAAATGAGCAGTCGAGGGATCAATTTTGCTCATTTTTCCGTGAGCAAATAGCCCTTGTTTTCCTATTTTTCTATCTCCAGCCTTAATGCAAAAAGTAGGTCGCAGAAATTGTTTGACCGATAAAGAAAAAACCTGAATGACGTGTCCCTCGTGACTTGCACAAAGATTTTCGGTGCACGCGGTCATTGATCACTGTATAAAGGAAAGTCTACTCCTTTCCCCAATGTACTACTATTTGCGCTTAGTTGCCCGCACCATCACTTTGTTACAAATGAGGTAAATAAAAATACTACAGTTTAAAATGGTAAATACGAAATACCCGGGTACTTTCAACTGTACGAGATTATAGGAACCCAATTTCTTACGGGCGAATATAG
The DNA here is from genome assembly GCA_019776145.1 of Harlomillsia oculata. Classification (NCBI taxonomy): domain Eukaryota; kingdom Metazoa; phylum Arthropoda; class Collembola; order Entomobryomorpha; family Oncopoduridae; genus Harlomillsia; species Harlomillsia oculata. Next base: position 110,833 of record JABASF010000003.1, on the reverse strand, counting down.
GCGAAAAAGAGCATTAAATGAAAGTGGTCATTAAAATCTCCACAGAATAATCTTCCGTCGACACACTTTTCCTTCAAGAGTAAGAAAATGTGAACTTTCCCCTCTAAGGACTTAAATCCTCGTCATCCAAATTATTACAGTCCATGGAGAAATTGCTTTTTTGCTATACCAAGTGTTCGTCAATTTCTAACGAATAAGTTTCAACGTTCCAAGGCGTTCACGATTTTAACCAGATTTCTTTAAAATTTCATAAAAACTGTTAGTGAATAGGTATAGGGTTTGCACAATAGGTTATCGAGTTTTCCAGTGTTATGCTCAGGATGGAGAATGGAGGCTTTATATTTACATTTACAATGAAATACACGAACAATGAAATAAATGAAATTAAAGAAAATTTAGAAAATGTTGAGTTGAGTTTATAAAAATTGTAAATTGAATTTTGTAGAAGCTACGCATGATATGTATTTTGGAAGTTCCAATTTAAAATGTTCTCAAAAAATAGAGTGTGAAATATTATGGTTCATTGTGGCTTCTGCATTCAGCTCGACGTCTTGTTGGCATCGATTACTGCAAAATTAAGCGAGTCATTAAGACAATATGGTTCCCGACAACGGGCGAACTGCCTTGTGGGACGATGAGTCTTTTACCCGCTTTTCCACATTGAAAGACCCGAAAATTCCCAGCTTCGCCGTCTTGTCTCCCACTCTTCGGAGTGTAATGTCTGTCCCAAATTTGGCCTAATGCCTCTCTTCTCACACTCAGTGATTTCCCTTCACACACACACATACGACATGTCTGAATAGCTTTTCTCTCTTGTGCCTGCCTTATCGCAGAGCCCGCATTGAAGAATGAGGCTTTATAATTAAAGCTAACGCAACATCGCATCTTGTCTTTTCCTTTCCTTAGTGTCGTATCGCTAAAGCTTATCAACCTCGTCTTTTCATTTCCTGTTGAAAGTCACAGATGAAAGATGAGATGCACAAGAATAAGAGCAATCTCGTATACGACGAAACGTATACAATTTCACTCACAGTTCGAATTTGAACTGTATTATCAATTTTGATATACACTTCAAAATATGACGGTGACCCCGAAAATTTTGTAAATGAGAACTGAGAAAACCACTATAATGTGTAGAAGCAAAAGACATTCGGATACGAAGAGATGGTTTGAACTGCGTTTTCCTCTCGAATGATTTCTCCGACTGCCAACTTGTTATAACTAACGAGAGAAACTCAGTTTGGGCGGAATGATGAGAATGAGGAGATATGGAACCACACGATCTCGTTTGATAAGAGTCAAACACTATGTGTTATGGATATGGATAAGGAACAGACTTGAACGTCCTCGTCTTCTCCTCCTCTCCTTTCTTCTGAAGACATTTTGAGATATAAGAAGAAGGTTTAGTTACAAAGTGCAACTGACTCAAAGACATTTCTTAGTTTGTCTTGATAGGGAAAAGGAAACTTTGCTCTTCGGTTGCCGCATCTGCCTGCGATGCCTTGTCTTGTCTCCTGGAGCCAAACTTGGGTCAAAACCCGGTCTTTGCCTTGTGTTCTACAAAACTTGTCACATTCTCCAACAATTTCCTCAGGAAATACCAACGATGAGCAGACGAAGAAAGCAGTCGCAAAGACATACTCTGACTCTTAACTAAAAGGAATTTTCGTACAGCAAATGAACCTTGGCACAAATGCAGTGATGTCCCATCCTACCCTGCTGTCGTTGTATCTGCTCCTCCTGTAGTCCTGCTTGCGCTTCGCTACGTTGCTGCATGCTGCGGCTTTAGTTTTTATACTCAAGTCAACAATTTCTTAGCTTCAAGGAGCTAAAGGGAATTTAAGCCAAGGAGATTTTGCAAATGAGACGTAGAAAACCAAAGTTATACTAATTCTCAAATTCTAGCTTGTATATATCCTGAACCCTAAAATGCCAAAGATCAGGAAAAGACTTCCATTCAAGCAAAACGGAAGAAAAGTCACTATGAATATATACAAGTTGGTACAAGACAAAATTTACAATGCAATGCGCAATCTGCTCCTCTGGTCTCGTTTCTTGTTCTGCTTTGTAAAGACTTTTTGGTGTACTAATTCTTCTTATACTTTTCAAAATTTTCTCATCTACGCTTTGAATTAAAACCACATTGTGTTTTTGTGACATACATTTGCAAATGGAAAGATTTTGAACATAAGGAAAAGTAAGTTGGAAATAGAAAAGAGAACTAAAATTAGAAGTTGTGTTCAAAAGAGAGGAGCAGAAGGTAAATGAGACAAAAGAGAAAATCTATAGTAGGCAAGTAAGAGAATGTCGAGTCTCGGGTAAAATATTGTCGTAAAAGTTACAAGCATTAAACTTTGTGAATTTTGCTTGTGAACTCGCTCGTGGGACTCTTTGGAATAACTTGCCAAAAGCGAGTCCGAGCAGTTTTTGCCAAGTGATTTTCCTAAAGAGTCTTTTTTGGCTGAAGAGTCAAACTCTCAGTCAGAGGAACAGTCTTTTTGCACATACCGTTTTGTGTACTATGTATACTATACATACATTAAGTACTATTATAAAAAATCTTATAAAAAAGACCTTTAAGAGTTATTTTTTGCCGTATATAGAAAGTGTGTAAGCCATTACACTTGGTCGTTTTGACGAAGGACGTTTCCCTTCTTTTCTTCCTTTCAAGGGATATTTTTGTACGGTAGTGACTTATATTCTCACAAGTCAACTACAACTAAACTACAACAAAAAAAGTTGGGAGGAGAACCTACTAAAGTAAAAAGATGTGAAAGAATGTTGGGGATTTGGATACTAAAGCACATTGTTTCACTTTATCCAAACTGAAAGCTGGATATTCCTCAGGAGAAAACAAGTGTGTGTTATGTTAGTAATGTTGTGTTGTGTGCTTTTTTTGTTTTCGGAACGGAAAACCCGATGCCACACCGACGACACACTGATATCGTTTCCACTCCGATTGCGACCATACGCTCCAACAATGTTGTGAGCAAAAAAGTTCCAGCAAACAAAGCAAAAGTATTAATAAGTTACTATATCTGACAGAAAAATTGTGCGATATGAGATCCAGAAAAAAAAGAACTTCATTTTGCGTGTAAAACTTCACACGTTTCACGCCAACAGGACGTTTAATTAATACTCTCTCGTCAGCAAAACAACAAACTTTCAAAAAGTTGCTGTGAGACTCAGTTTTTCTAGCCTAGTTTATTTTAATTCATAGTAATTAATGCTTTTTGTACCAATTTTTATTCCACACTAGACTTTCCCTTTGACAATCGCGATCAATCAGTTTAATCCACCATTTATTTTATACCTATTTTAATTTATAAAACAGGTTTTCAAAGAGATAAGCGGTGTCAAAATGTGCCTGTCATGAAGTGAGCACTGTTTTTGGTTGAGTAACACAATAATGTCGTTGTAATTTTGGAGAACCCTTAGCTCCAGGCTCAAAAACCCTGAGAAACAAGAAGCAATCCGTCTGTGTCAACGGAACCGTGAAGAATATAATGCCCGCAGGCTTTTCGTAGTCATACTTTCACTATCCAGAATTTGAAATTTTATGATGTTGATGTTTGTTTGTTTTTGCACTCTGCGGCTGCTGTTGAGAGTCCTATAACGTACCTGAAATCTCAGCTCATTACAAACGAAATACAGTCATGAATCATATTTTAGGCATTTGTGCTACAAGATGCATGAGATGTGCCGTCCTCACCAAAAGCAAAATAAATTGTCTTTTCTTTGAATAACGCCCCTGCTCACTTTCAGGTTTATTAGCATAACCTCGAAAGTCTACTTTACGACTGATGGGAGAAAGTCATTTTTTAAAAACGGTGTCCCCAAAACCTACTTTTTGAATTTGAGTCCCTTAATTCTAAATCAATATAGCGAACTGTTTGTGTCGTAGTAGTCTCATAATTTTGAAATTACTGTCTGTATTTTCCCATTACACTAATTATTAGTAGTCGTACTCAAAATTAATATTAATAATTTTACTCAACGAGCCTTATATAAACGTAAATGAAAGTGTAATCAAATTGAGCAAATTTCTCAGTGACCCAGTAATGATGATTAGTAATTATCTGAGACTATTTTGGCTCGTTAAAGACAAAGGCAGTGTAGCAGAAGGAAAAGGCATCCATGAAGAAAATGATGACACAGAGAAGGAACGATGAAACACTACCTGACTAATCACAAATCTCTTAGTATTTTCTGCACCAACGAGGATTTCGTATCGTATCGTTATTGCAAAAGAAAAGACGAGAGGAATCTGGTCCAAGGAAAATGTTCTTCATCATGGTTTTCCTCCAAGTGAGAGTTATTTAGTTAAGTTTTAGCTTTGTGGAATCCTAAGGTGGTTTAAGACACAAGAAGGAGAAATGGAAGATGAGAGGAGAAGATCCCATTTTGAGTTGATTCAATTAGACAATTAGGTACACATCCAGGATGATTCTGGGGATTGTAAGATTTCGCACAAACCGCACAGAAACTTTACTCGTCTATATATTCTTAAACTAACTTTCGACATTTTCTATCCAATCCTATACGTTTCACATCTTACGACCAACTAACAACTTGAAATTTTGAAGGATAATTCGGATTCGCTTTTCGCCTTTTTTCCTTCTGTCCGAATTTTAGAAAATGGAATAGCCTCGAGGTCCAAGCAGCAAAAAGGAAGTGGGAAAGTGAGACGGGGAGAGTTGGTTTTTGGCCAAAAGAAAAGAGAAGAAAGGAGGATCGATGGGAAGGGCCTCGACCTTCTCTTCTGTCCGCATCCGCACCGAAAATACCCGGGGTCCATGCAGATACAATACGGTGATATCATCCGGCGTGATAATACCCGGGTATATTGTCTGGTTCTGTCCACATCTGAGTCAATCAAGACAATTATTTCACTTTCGTCTCATTTTCAAAGAGAGTTGTTTCCATAAAAAAGCTACTGTATAGACTTATATTACAGCCATTTGCAGAGTGAAAGCTTTTCTTTGTAGCCTGCACAAATGAATTTGCATGTGAAAAGGTGGTAATTTGCATTGATGCAGCGTTGCATAAATTGACCGTTGCGTTCTCTTGTTCTTTGTCAATGCAAAGGCTAATGAATTAAAAGGCTCTAATCCTTTCTTTTTAAACCATTTTCTTTAAATGTGTAAATGAATATAAAATCGCACTTTGTCCGCGATGTAAAATGCTACACTACTGGTTTTACGTTTACACAATTGTATTGTGATTTGACAATGTAGTACAACTGTTTGTCTGGAGTTCCTTGCACCTTTACAATTACAGTGCATGCTTGTATCTGATCGAGTGAGTGAGAAGAAAAATGACATTAGTTTTCTTAATTTTGGAATTCATAGCATAGGATTTCTTCTCAATAGGGAAAAGAAAGCAAAGACTGCCTACATCAAGTTGTAATTGACGATGGACTAAATAGCACATAAACAGTGTCTTGTGCTGTGCTGCTATTTACAATGCAATGGAAAGACAGTGGAAGAAGTCGTTTTTGGTTCGTGAGTAAAAGTCAGCGTAATAGACTTTGTGGAAATTCCCACAGCTCCTTTCCTGTTAGATTCTTTGTTTCTAATGCAAAAAAGTCTCCTTCCGCACTTCCTTTTCCCGTAGTGAAGAAAACGCAATTTCAACTCGACTTGTAATGCAGCCCACGGCATTTCAAACTGAGAATCCGCAAAAACCCACACTTTCTCGTTGGATGGGAAAGAGAAACCCTTGCGTTTCTCGAAAGAACGTGAAGGTTTCAAATTAATCCGAGCGTGTATGGATTTCTCTAGGGAATCGCCGCACACATCGATCCACACAAAAACACCGACACTTTACGCTATTTCCCTCATGAATTCTGGACCAAATGCGCTTTTCGCTACAAAAATCTCTGCCCTTTTCTATCGTTGTTGTTCTTAAACAATAGTTGCAATATCATCTTTTCCATTCATTCACCAGTTTCACTAATGTTATACTTTTTTAATTGTGTCCATTTCCAGTTCCCATTACGGAAGTCCAAGCAGTCGAAAAAGGAACGGCCAATTTGCCCTGTGATATTTCCCTTCCGGAACAACATGTCCCGAATGATGACGTCATTCTAATTCTTTGGTACCGAGAAGATTTGGGAAAACCAATTTACAGGTAATAATGTAGTTAATGAATTCCGAATTTTTATATGTATTAATATTACATCGTTTTATGAAAAGTATAATTGACAAATTGAGGCCACCGTGTTCTCAAGTTTGATGCCGATATAACGAGACTTACGTGCATTAATAAACTTTCTCTGGAACTATCAATAGTATGACGTCAGAAAATGCTAAAAATAGGCTCGGCTGCCAATATATTGCACTTGTAGTGTTGTAGTACTTCTAATATACACAATTCATTCTCCTGTGTCCTTAGTATGAAGTTTTGTTATTAATATCACAATACAACGTATAAAATCATGGTAAAACAAAACACGTTAATTAAACTGGAATCCTGAAAGTTTTGTCTTGCTGTATCTCACGATGACAAAATCTCACAAGAAGGTGATTTTTTATGCTTTGTTCTTTACTTATACTTGTACTTTTTCTACAGTAATTCTCATTGAGAACGGGTCATAAACCTCTTCCCTTTCTATTAAAAAAGACCATAAAAGAGCGTCGGCACACACAAATTGGGATGCGCAATGGTTTGAGCGAAGACACAAACTGCGTGTAATGACACACACGCAAAAGACACTTTGTGGCGACAAAAAAAACGGGAAAGTTTCACAAAAAACTCCCGGGTATATAACTTAAAAGCACAAAAAGGCTCATGCATTTACAAAGGCTTCCCAACATCCACTATTTGCGTAATACAACTTGTCCACATTTTGTTTTCCCCTTGCGCACTATCAAGAACGTCACTTGATTTACACAAGGCGATTGTGCAAGCGAAGTCAAAGTCATTTGGTTGTTTTCCGAGACTCCTGCTACATTGCCGACACGCATAGTGCGTCTGAAGTGCATCATCTCCAACCAAAACTTTGGGGACGGCTTTCACCGTTTTTTAAGAGGAAAGACAGTACATTTTTCAAAAAAATGTGATTTTCAGCTTAAAAACCACCATTTTATCGTTTTCCTGAATATAATTCGAGGCATCGTGTAAAATGCGTTAGACAGAGATGGGAAGTTGGCAATTGTATTACTTGGTTTTTGCTGCATGTCCTATTCTTTCGGTTAGGAAGTTAGCATGACATTTAAGTATTAAATTCGTTTGAAAGACCATTTTATTTTGAATAATAAAGTCTTGTTATAGATAGAATTATTTGAAGGATGAAATCCACTTAAGGTAGATACTTTTTGAGGTTTATGTATCCTCGTCAAGTTTGTTGTTGTGCTAACCCACATCTAAATAATGTAAACGCTCGGGAAAGCAACAGAGACTTCTTCCTGTTTGCTGGATGGTAACAAGACTCCGTCCATGGAACTCTGTCGTTTCCGCCTTGGAGAAAGTGCGTACTGTCAAAGTTTATCTAAGAAATAAGGCTCGCCTCAACTTGACGAGATTCCTGTTTACTTTCAAGGGAAAATTGTACGGATTTGAGCTAGATGCTTTTTCCTTTTTCAGCTTTTACTTGAAAAAGGAAAGAGCGCGACGAGAACAATTTCACAAGGCACTTTGCGTTCCGCTCTACTTGTATTTTGTTTATTTATAATGCCTCTGGTCGTGTAAGAGTAGCCCGCATGTCCTGCTGCTTCCTTTAGGTTGTTTCCTTACCCGGGTATTTTACTGTATTGTACAGATAGCATTGTGCTAGCAAAGGTACGTAGACATTTCAAAGGGAAAATTCTACCCCTTTTGCAATACGCAATCACTTCTTCTTAATATTGCACACGAAATCACATAGGTGCAGATGATTTGATTAGAAAGTCCATGGGTTGAAAGATGTCAATCTCCCGAGTAAAACTCGACCCTTCCCTCTCCTTTTCTCTCCTGCCGAACTGATGAGTCAACCTGTCGACCTGTCTACACTTTCCTTCTTTCTGTTCTAACATTCCATTCTTACCCTCCTTGTTGTACGAGCCTAAATAATTAATAATTCCTTTCTTCGTTCAGTTCCTTTCCCGCTGGAAAGATTGACATCAAATTGGCATTTAAACTTGGAAGATAGTAATAATAAAAAATATGGAATTTTTAATGTTGCAGCGTTGATGCCCGGGATAGGAGTTTCTCCGAAGCGGAGCGTTGGTCTGATGAAGAAGTATTTGGAAACAGGGCATACTTCAGCTCCAATTCTCGTCCAGCCCTGTTGGTCATTGAAAATGTCATGGAAAGAGATGCAGCCATTTACAGATGCCGTGTTGACTTTCGGGTTGCCCAAACAAGAAATGTCAAAGTCAACTTAACCGTTATCGGTAAGTTTTTGTGTACTCAAAAAATTGCAATGTTACAGTAATTTCACAATGTGTCATGTTACACTTTCGCCGAAAGCGCATTCAGTCCATATACTACTAGTCAAAAAAAGAAAGCAAAGGAAACTCAATCGACAAATTGTTTGAGTCAATGCAATGCGTGTTATGAAGAGGACTTTTCTTTTTGTGCGGCGAGTGATTTCTTTTTCACCAAGTCGTAATCGCACAGAGCAGATTGACCTATAAAAATAAATCGGGTAGAATTCCAAATTCCCAGTCACGAAATCTTAATCGGAGAAAAGTAAATGAGTGTAATTTGGCTTAATTTGAGGTCCAAAGCGGACAAAACTTTGTTCAAATTAAGCACGCGCGTCCACATACAAAAACACAATTCTCAACAATTGCCCAACTATGGGACATGTACGTACGTTTTCATCGCTTCACCCCCAAACTCAACTCTCGGAAAAAGTCCCGCGTTTTCAGTTTATTAGCACAAAGTTGTTCAGGTCATTCCACGCTATTTATTAGCCACGTTCCTTTTTGCTTTAACGGAATTTTCTTCAGTCCGAAAAAGGGATATCAGAGAGTAACCCAGAGAAGAATTGAAGGATACTACGGACTGGCTACTGGCATGCACTGGACACATTGTAGGGACAAATTGAACATTCCTCTGGAAAAAGGTTCACTCCAGGACACATTTTATTATGCACTCAAGTGCCTTCCTATCTCAGCCCTGATGTCCTCATAAATGTGTCACGAAACTCACATTTTCCAAGACAACTTTCATTCTGCTAATGTGTCCCGCTCTCTTCTTTCTCTCTCTCTCCACATCTGTACAAAACCCATTTTACCAAAAAAATCCTTCAAAAAAATCTGCAAGTCTTTTTCTCCAGAGTGTCTTTTCCATATTTTCGTGACGTTGTGTCGTATATTCCCTATTTTCTCAATAAAATCAGTCAAGTGACGCTGCTGTTGCATTGATCCTAAAAAATATCATTATGGGACTTGTCAAGCATCTACGCTACAAATCCAATCAAGTAAGCTTATATCTTTGAAAAGAAACTACAGAGATTTTCAAGTAACCGTTTGAGGCCAAAACACTTTTTAAGTATTTTTCAAGAGATTTCAACAAAATGTAACGCAAGAGATTCGTTATCTCGACTTCTCGACCAACACTTTTATCCTATCCGATTTCCATATGTTATGTGTTTTTTGGAGAAAGAGTTTTCCAAGAAACTCCTTCGTTAACGTTTCATAAATTCTATACTATTCACATTTCAATAACAATGATAACAAAAAACTTAGGAAATCCTGGATTTTCATCTTCGTCGCTCCCGTCGTCTCATTTTCAGTTAGAGAAAGTAAGAAGTTGTGCTAAATCAAAAAATGAAAACGTCTCGCGTTGATTCTTCGCGTAGACAGACATCGTCGTTATTTTTCCAGTATCTTTTGAATAAGTGAGACAAGTCTGCTTCAAAAAATTCTCATTGTCAGTAGCCTTACACAAAAAGAAGCAGCGTCTTGCAATATTTAAAACGTTAGTTTCGTTTCGTGCTCGTCCTGCCCTGTTGCCTCTGGCCTCAATAAAGCTCGAAAACCCGTGCATGATTGTCTGTTCGATTGCTGTTTGGGACTTGGGTGCAATGCAAGTTTTCGCCTTCTTTCTTATCAATGATGACGAACTTCCAGAAAATGTCAAATGAAAGGAGTTGTCACTTGTGAATCATTGATGCGCTTCATATACATCCGTCATAATTTCCCTATATTAGCGCGTGTAGTGTGCCATTATATCATTCAAGTTTTAACAATACCAATAGACTTTTCTTCAAGCACAATGAATTGGGTCAAGGCGTGTCATGTCACGATGTCACTTAACCTGAGGTGATGCTCATTTGAATTTTGATTGGTTCATTGAATGTGTATAATATAATTTTTTCATGCTACTGCTTGCTTTTATACTAGCGACAAAAATGCTACAGCTGGCCATTAAAATCAGTCAATTTGTCACATAGTCGAAATGACACTCAAAAGGCCTTTTTCCTCTGTGAAATTGGGACATTGAAGCAAGAGCAAAGTATGTAATTTTGCAAGTCATTGAGTTTCACTTTCCCACAATCCAAAAGAGAAAGCGAACAGTCAAAATTGATACTACAATTTACATGTACATTGCACTTTTATTTTGGAACTGTGCAACTTCCCCATTTCCACTTTACGTTCACCCCATTGACTTTTCCATTTTACTTTAACTCACACAGGACGACCGACCGTCGACGCTCGTGGCATTTTCACACAAAATCCTCTTTCTCCTTTCCCTATATCCTACCCACTCTCTGCTCCTATTTTTGTCTAATCATTCCACTTTCCGGAGGGCATGTGCCAAAAAATTGCGACCATTTGCCTTATTTTCTACGCTATTGGTTTCTTATTAAGTTTAATGTCGTTTTTAATTCGGTTTTTGCGCGGTGAAACAGCAAAATGGCCTTTTTTCTTATATCCCATTTTCGTCGCTTTTGCAAATAATTGCAACATTGTTTACCTTTCCATATACATTCAAAACGTACAAAGGCAAACAAATATAAGAGCAGAAATCCTATCCCTAACGCACTGTGTGCTAACTGCTAACGTAACAACGTTGCGTTATTTAAAGAAAGGAATATTTAATCAAAATTCGTACTTGTTGAAGACGGAAACATTCATGTTTTAAATATATATACGACATAAAACAGCACAAAAAGTTAAACTCTGTATCCTTTTGAGCTGAAAATTAATTATTTTTGACAAAACTGTCTTTACGTTTAGCCAGTTTGAAAGGACATTTATGACCTACAAGAGGATAGAAATCCTTACAAAATCAGTGTCATTTGTAATTTGGTATATTCAAATGAATCATGTTCTTGGGTCTCAATCTTAAGACAAGAAGAGGACAAGTCAAGATAACCAAATTAGCTGGAAGGAAAAGACTCTTTTTTGAAAGCGGATTTCCTTTCTGTAAAGACAGTTTCCAGCTAAAGGGGTAAACTTTGTCTAAATTATGATCCTGAGAGAAGAGTGCCGAAAAGACAAAATGTTCTTAATTTTGTTTCATTTGATGTACGACATTGTGCACATTAGAATGTCAAGACAAAGTACTCTTTTAAGAAAGTCACTATGCTTGTAGAAAGTTATCTTTGGGGTACAAAAATGTTTTGACATTTTCAGTAGAACCTTTCCTTGAAAAAAAATGTAATTCTGCAAGGAAAAAAGGTTAAGGGGCCGTGTGTACTTGATGTGCTTAGCAAAAAAAATCCGCAAAAAAGCAAGTTGGCAATTCCTTGTGTATCGATCGGTGCGAAAGGCTCCTTTCTCCGCAAAGCACCACTTTTTCACTTTTCTTTCTGCCTGCCTATTCCTTCTCCGAGTGAGAGTTTACCTTCATTGGGACTTTGTACTCTTCTGCTTTCGTCCTCTCCGTACAGTTTTCCTCTTCATATGAGCATAAAGGTTTTTTCTTCCACACAGAAGAAGGAGAGAGATAAAGTTCTCGAGGAACGAGTTGAGAATGCTATAGCTCAGAAAAAGGCAAGGATGCGTCCCTTGGACGTGTAAAAAGGAACGCTATTTTTCCTTTACTTTCTCAGCAGCTCACACTCTCTTCCTTTTCTTACGGATGAAGAGTACAAGCTAGAGAAAGCGGGAGTGTCGCCCGGGTTTTCTCTCTTTCACCGCTTTCCATTGCATCTGACACGATCCTACATTATCCCTTGGGCCTACTCCTCCATTATGTCCACAAAACTCTATTTCCATACGAAGGATGGATATCTCTTCAAATCTTTTTGAGCCAAATCCGTATAGTGCTTACGTCCTTCCGCCTATTCACGTTTTCACACGGCGAGCCCTTTTTACTAGACACTTCTTTGTGTCCTATAGCCCTTCAATTTCAGTCCTCCGTTTTCTCCAAGTAAAGGCATTTCTTTCTCTTCTCCGCAATATATTAACTAAAATCTCCATTTTTGTAGTAGTATTATATAAAAAACGAGGACGTTCCTTCGTTGAGAAGGCAGAACTGGAAATATCGCCTTTATAAAATTCCTCAGCACTACTTATTACTAGACTACTTCCACTACTTCCTCGTATTCCGAACAAGACGCTGTTTTTGCCCGTTTGTCTTCTAATATTTGTTCCCACCTGCTCTTTCCAGTACTCATCTAAATCCACTACCGAATGACGTCGTTGGCACTGTGACAAATTGCAAAATGATGACAAAAAACCTTTGCAAATTTACAATGGAAACTCGAAACGCTCTAGATCCTCGGTTGTTTGCTTCAGGCGCCAGGTTTTTTTTACGAGAAATCTCTGTCGTCAATATATAATATCGAAGGATCCTTTTTTGGAATTTTTTCAGTAAACCAAAAATTGTAGCAGTAAAATTTCTATTATAGCCACAACGCAACTGTAACCATCGTTCTCAAAAGTTGTCACTTTGTGACTACGCAGTTTTATATTTTTGCGACATGAACATTCTTTCACGTAATTGTATTGTCACATGAGGGTCTGGCAAAAAAAGCATGACTGTGACCTGTGAGACGTGTTAGGTCGAACGAAAATATGCACAATGCACATATACACAATACTGAATGAGCCGTATTCACACGGCTGTATAGTAACATGTGAGTGAATGTAATTTACAAAGTCTGGCTCTCTGTACAAGAAGGCAGACAGTAAAAAAAGTGCATAGGGAACAATAGTCACCCGGGACCTGAAGGAATTCACCCGGGTCGTTTTACTATGCAGACTCGCATGTGAAGGCGCTATTATTGCATTATGATTAAGTGCCCTTGTCATCTCGCATCTTTCATTCCACACACACACATGCATACATACACAAACAACGAACGACGAATTCGACGAGGAGGACGAGAATCGAGAATGCAGACGTTCTCATAAACGTCTCATTGCATTTCGCACGAAATTGAGTACAACGTCCTCAGTTCTCAGTACATTTTTAGTATTGTAAAATCGGTCACGATAATTCCAACGACGACATTATTTTCGTTTTCTTGTCGTGTCAATTCCAAAAAAGTTATTGTCTGTTTCTGGTACTTCCATACTCCGTACTTTGAGGTCCATTTTTGTCGGAAATATAAAGTCGAATTGATGCCGGATCACGATCACGAAACTTTGAGAAAAAAATGAGATTATGAAATGATGTTGGGGAAAAACGTGTGTATTGCATTAAGATTTGAATAAAAGGAAAGGCCAAAGGCAGGAAAATGCGTAATGACGTAATGCATATAAAATCTAGTTTTCTTTAGCCACGAGCCAAAAAATTCCCTATTGCAAAGGGAATTTGAAAAGGGGAAAATAAAATGTGTGTGCATCAAAGGAAGACATCGCGATTCACTTTGAACCTTGATCAACTTAGTGCAAATAGAGAATGAAGATTTCATGTATTTTTCATTAGGGAGTCTTTCCTTCGTGAAAGAAGAAAAACGAAAAGGAGACAGTAAATTGAAAGATTTTTTTCTAGAGAAAGCATTACGAGTATCTTTGCTTTTCTACTCCTACATTTTTGGTATGATCCCGACGAGTAGTTTACCGTTTGTGGAAAAGGTATCCTTTTTGGATCAAAAGCAGACAGAGATTCCTTCGTGAGAACGCAAAAGTGTGAAATAGAAGGAATGAGCGGACGGAAAAGCACACCTCATAAATATTTCTGGGTCAAGTGTACAACATAAACCAAACTTGGACTCATTTTCACAAGAATTCCGCAAAAGGATCTCCCGATGCTTTTCTTCTATATCATGAAACCAAGAGGGAAATTCCTTTCTACACATTTTCACCTTTTCTTTGTCACTGTCAACTGTGAAAGTGGTTTTAGGGCTAAATACCACCTGTCAAAAGATTTTCTTTCAACTTGTGCTAACAAGAACGTCAGGACTCATAGACTACGTATAATTTTCTGCGGAAATCTGTAACCTCAGCCTAGCACATTTTGCATTCTGCATGATTATTATTCGGAATATAGGACACTTTAAAGTATAATCTGACCCTGTTGGTGAATCATTCGAAGCTGAATTGAACAAATGACACGAAAACGAGTCCACAAGAGAGGGGAAAACTGATGAGTGTGAACGAGATGTGGTGATGCCATGCCATTAGAGTCGTATTCTGTCGTTTGTCAAAATGGAGTTGTGCGAGTTAGTTGAATACATTCGGTTGTTCGTTGGTTCGTCTTGTCGTCTGGATTTGTCCTTCATGTCCTTATTATTCTCACATTATAGTACTCAGTATTCTCCAATGTATATCCGTAATATTATTAGGGCATCTTGTATTCCCTTATTCCCCGCGGAGTTCATATAATAAGTTTGGTACAACATATGATGTATTACATAGGTTTAGTCCTTAGGTATAAGTGGATTTGGATTTCTATAGTGTTAGATGGAATGCAAACAACGCTTGTGTTCTCCTCTTTCAGGAAATGACGAGACAAGCATCGGGTTTTGAACATGCATCGTACTATACTCCTGTTTGACTGTGAGCAGGCAGCAGACGATAGGATTTTATAGTACGTGATTCTCCGTAGTTGATATCCGAGTTACAAAAGTTGTCCCAAAAGTAAAGAGACATCAGTCAAAACAATGGGGAGTCCTCGCCTACAACGTCGTCATAACTCAAACGAAGGACTTGCCTTTCAAAAGGATCGCACCTTCTCTCATCCAAAAACGCATTTCTCAAATCAAATGCAGTTCTGATTTTTTTCCCGGTGAAAATGGTTTCTTTCTTACTCGCGTACGATACAAAAACTGTCTCCACAGAATAGAAACTACAATAGTACTTCCGGCATTTTTTTTATTCCAACAAACTGAAAAATGTTTTGCAACACATCATGTTTGTTTAACTTTCAAAAGGTGAAAAAACGAAAAACAAAGTTTTTTTTATCAATTTTTGGTAGCATTTTTTATGCGTGCATGTGTACCTAGTCGGCTTTACTGAGGAGAGAGATAAAATGGAAAAAGTAGTAAAGTAGTAGTACATTAAAGGAGAAAAGTGTGGTGCATTGTACTTTGGAACTCTTCCGACTACATCAAAACGTAATGGAATGAGGTGTCAATAGAGGAATAAGGAATTCGCTTATGACATTTCCCTTGTAGAAAGGGAAATAAAAGCAGCTTATTTTCTACAAGGAAAGATCTAGAGGAGAAAGCGGATTTCCTTGAAAGACTCGGATGACAAAATGAGATAGGTGCCAAAACATAATCAGATTCTGCAACTTTTTTTTGTTCCCCTGTTGTCCTCTGTTGGCAATGGCATTGCATTGGCAAGTCAGAATAAATCTGATGCGATTCTTATTTAAGACTATTTCGTACGGAAACTCTCGTCTTAATGCCATTTCTTTCGTACGAAATTTTCTTATCGTTATCCACCCAGAATCAATGATTTACTACACAGGTGGTGATGCTTCCAGGTTCCAGTAATCTCGTGCTCGTATCACGTCGCGTAAGTCGCCAGTCTCGGAGTCGCGTTTATGTCTGATTAATAGAATAATTATTTTATTTTAATTTTTAACTTAACTTTAATTATATTTTATAGTACTGTTTTGTATTTGTATCAGTTGTTCCTTGCTTGTGCGCACCACACACCGCCACACACCACACGTTATGAAACTATAAATAAAGAGTTTTAAAATTTTAGACATTGTTTATCCTCACTTCTTGAATTTTGAATGCAAAAAATGAGACGACATGTCAAAAAGTGGAAGGTATGATAAAGTATAAAAATGGTGCATGGACTAATATTTCAATTTTAAATTTGATTAAGGCCCCAGTGTGGAAAGAAGGGAAGTAATTTAATGCTCAAATGCTCTTGAGTTACGAGCGGAGGCTTTATTATGCACAGGACGCCGATTTTGCAGTTAGAATCAAAGTGGATGCAGCCTTTAGGTCTATTTCTTCTAGTCCTTCTTCTTCTTTTGGCAAGAGAGTCCTAGTTTCCTTCGTACACGATGTATTATTACAATGTACTTTGCATTTTGAGACTTTTCCTCCTCCCCATCCAGACTAAGATGGAGAATGTCCCACTTTTGTCCTATGTTTTTTCAACAAAAATGACCCTGTGGGGAAACCCGGGTGAGTTAACTTTGCCCTGAGGAAAACCAAGAGAAGAGCTCTTCAGAGGATAATTCATTTGAGGACACACACACACGCAGTCCTCAATTCCATTATGTCATGCTTATCCTCACAAACATACAAAATAACAAAACACATTGCACAATGTTTCGTAAATACGATTATTACGTGTTATTTTCATTCTTTTAATATTTTTAAGGCATCTGACGGAGAAGCGAAAATCTAAAATAGACATTTAAAGTAAAGGTACATTTTTTATTATTTCCAATTTCCATTACTTTGAAAAACTATGAAAAACGAAAAAAGGGGGACATGATTTGGTTTTGTGGGGGTTTGAGGAATAAGGGAAGAAACCGAAAAACCTGCGGAATAGTCCCAAGGTAGCAATCTTAAAAGGGAATATAAATTAAATTTTACTGTCGCCAAGTGTCCGCAGAATACTTTACGACTAAAATAGACCAAAAAAATGATTTAGAATACGGGCAAATCTATACGACCGTTTAGGAACTGTTCAAATCCTCTAAATGCAGGCCATATGGAACAATTTGCATTGAGATCTCCGTTTCCCTTAACCTTTTTTCTCCAGTTTTTTTAAAGAGAGGAAGTGAAAAGAAGGGGAAAAGTCTATTTGATTTACTACTGTCTGTTCAACCTTGTTCACGTGAGATACTAAAACTGACTTGGCTATGCATCACCTTATCCTCATGGACATTATTACGACCTTTTGTAGAAATGATAATAAACGTATTTGAAAGTACTGTTAAAGTTAGAAATGTCCTAATGGTCATATTGAGCGAACATCCTCAACATATTTTATTGATACAGTATCGGAATTGATAAGAATGACAGAATGTGACGTGACGACCTTATGTAAAGCTTTTGTCGCTTTACTCCTCTCTCATCTTCAACATTCTTATCAACAATTTCATTTTTTGAGGTCGAGTCGTAGTCCCATCTCCAATCGTTACCTTCATTATTTCCCAAAAATGGATGCAGATGAATTATGATCGAGGACATTGAAAGATTAAATGCCATTGTTACAATGAAACTGTGTGTATTCGAAGGATAACATGGGAAGTTCGCTTTTCGAGTGCATTCGTTGTTGATATGAATTTAGACTTTGTGATTGACTCCTACAATTAGACAGACGTTTGTGTAGTTTTTAACTAATCATGACAAATAAAAATACTGATGAACCTAACAATCAAGAGATCTCAACGTTGAAGGAGGTAACTAAAATACTCAGATTTTAAACTTTCTCTTGAAATTAAAATAAATTCAACCCTAATTGGTAATTGTATGAACCTTTATAGTTTAAAGAGAGACTGAAAGATTTAAGAGGGGAGCTTAAAGAAGAGTATCGGACAAACGATGCATATTTACTTCGGTGGCTCAGAGGTTTCATTTTATCCGATTTACAGCTTTTCTTAGATGCTAATAAGGTGGTATAAAAAATTTGGGATTCTTTATAGCCCGGGATTTAAATCTGGACAAGGCAGAGCTAATGCTCAGAAATGTATGAAATAAATATTCACAGTACTACAATAATAAAATAAAGGTATACCATCTTAATTAAATAATAACTTGTTTGCTTTATGAAACTTCAGCATGTAAAATTTCGAAAGGACCATCAGTTGGACAATATCCTTGACGAAATCATTCCATACGAGTTAGGAATCTATTTTAACTGTTGGTACTATGCATTTGATAAATTCGGACGTCCTGGTAAATGTTAATGTTAATACAGAATCAATACGTGTATAAATGTTATCAAATGTAAATCCCACATTTGATAACTTTATCATTGAATTTTGAATGTCATGCAGTCATTGCGGCTCCAGTGGGTCAATGGGACGTAAGGAAATTTGTGGAAGACGGGAAAAAAGATGTTCTCGTGAGATTTCTTCTGCAATCTCTTGAAATCTTTGGGCGTACACTTCATTACGCACATGTTTATAATTACCCATTCGAATGGAATTGGCAAAACACGAGATTCACCATTCTGATCGATATGAAGGATTACAGCTACTCGCAATTGACTCACAAAAAGAGTATAATGCCACAAAATAATTTTATCCATTTTATAATTTTATACAAAAAGTTTTATATTAGGTCAATTTTATCTTTTTTTCCCGATCAGATATGGTAATTAAATTTTTATTGCTGTCTATTATTTCTATTTATTACATAAAAGCGGTAGAAATGATTCTGGAGATAATCAAAATCTATGAAGCCAACTACCCCGAAACGTTAGGGAAAGCCGTTGTGATCAATGGTGAGGACAAAATTAATGCAAAGGTCATAATTGAATTAAACGAGGTAATTAAATCTGCTTTGTGACTCATCTTTTGTTCTGCATGCAATTATAATCACCTGTAGCGCCATGGATCTTTGCGTCGTTGTTTGCCATGATTAAACCGCTCCTGCACCCAAACACTGTCGCCAAAATTGCAATTTACGGCAGTAAAGAAGCGGAATGGAAAAAAGCAATAAATGAGTTTGTTGATGAGAAATCGCTTCCAAGACGCTTCGGCGGTGTTTTGGATAACGAAATGGGCCTCCTCGTTTTATGAACTACTGAAAAATATTACCTGGACAAAATGATGAAAAATTAATCAACTGAGTTTTCGGTATTAATCTAATATTGATTTATTTACAATGTTTTTCGCAACAAATGTTTTGTGATACAAAACAGCAGTTTTTAATGTAAAAAAACGATTAAGGTAACGAAAATAAAGCGGCAAAGTTTTGCCATTTCAGACGCTCAAAGTATTGTTTTTATGTGTCATAAAAATCGTTTGTGGTCCATAGTCCATTTCTACAAAACAAGTTTTTTATGCGTTGAAACATAAGTTTAAGAATTTATATTTTTTTCTGTATGACATAAAAAGTTAAATTGTACACACATGGGTCTTTTTGAAAAATTGAAAAAGTTGGTGCGTTTTTTGTTTGATTACGTACGTATGAAAAAGAGGTTTGTGTGCGTTCCTCACAAAGCATCATAAAAATTCAGGAAAACTACTACATTTTGCTTCAAACTGTAATGTGCACAGCACGTACCGCAACAATAATGCTTCAAACGCACATTTTTGGCGAATGGAGATTTAACGTTTTAAGGCTTTGGTAAAGAGGACATTCGGATATGAAAAATACACGTAGTGACGTGGACTTGTCCTTCTGGGGCTATTTCCTAGAGTAAAATGTGCACTTGGATGTGTCGACTGACCCATTTCCGATTCCCCGAATAAAAAATGAGTTGAGTGCAGAATGCAAAATAGCTGATATCTGAAAACACAAAAAATTTTGAATGAAGAATACTGAAAATCCTTTCGAAATATTCAAGATTTTAGCCATATAAGGAAGGAAAGGACTTTTATTATGCCTTTTGCGTGTATAGTAAAAGTGCATTGGGGAAAATACTGCATACCGCAAATAAATCCAAGTCTGGGAAACATTCTAAAGCTGCGATGCGATTTTTCAGCACAAGTCGACGTCGACGACAGAACAGACACCTTCGCCACTCAGCGTTGCATTTTTTGCAAAGATGTAAAAGTTAGAAAAATAGGAATGTTTGAGGAACCAAAAGGTACACTCCTTTTCCTTTAAAAGACGTAGAGAAAGAGAAAGCGCGGAGAAAGACCATCTTTTCACACACACACTCACACTCGACTCTTGACTTTTTTTCTGCCGACTAGTACAAAGTAAATAGACGACTAAGCAGTTTGCTTCATCGTTTCCTTTTCTTACTTCTTCCTTTGCTTATAGAACTGCTATTGTTAGTTGTGCGGTCGACTTTGGCCGAGGAGTAGTTTTCTTCAGGGGTGCTATTTGCTATATGCGAGTGCTATTACTTTTTCTTTTTCTATTTTCTGTGCAATGCCCATTCGAATTCGAATTCGAATAAAAATCCGCAGTGAAAAAGGATTCAAGAGGCTTAAAGACAGACGTTCGGTACTTTTCACTATAGTCATTTGTGGAATTGTGGAGCAGAATTCCTGTAGGAGAAAAATGCCAGGATTCCATTCGGCCCTGAGGCTTGGCCATTCGGATATTATTTGGGCGTCGGAAGAACCTTTCAAGGGAATTGCATTCGATTCCAAAGTGCATTGTCTCCGCGTTGACATCACTCATTTCCTTGTGTCTGTGTGCACTCAGGAAGGACAGTGTCATTTCCGTCACAAAGAAACATATTTTTGACACAAAAACACCAACTCTCCTGCCTCATTACGTCAAAAGCTTGGGAATGATTCTACACAAAATCTAATAACACAAAATGCATTTAGTTCCCTATTGTTGTTCGTATCTGTAACCTACAATATGGCTTTTGCGAAAAAAATTCTCATTATCATTATACTACTGCTCTAGTTTTGACTTTTGACTAATGGTTTTTTATGAAATGTGAAAGGTGAATTATGTGATCGAGGTCACGTGTCACAGCTCAGAGTTCACAGGTCAAGAAAAATGCAAAATTATGAAAGAAGTGAACTTTTCATGTAGGAAATGGTTATATTATCTAAAGATTCTGAATTTTCAGTCACTGGAGTTGTAACCAAGCTTATGGTGAATTTTGTGATATGATTTGGTGTAGGAATGATAAAACGTGTTTCAATGCCAATTTAACGTTGAATACATCATTGAAAGGTTGAAACACCGAGAAATCGCTCGTGTTTCATGTAATATGATAAAGTAAATACAATTTTCCCTTGTTTGGAATCTTTATGACCTCCGCACTATAAATAGGCAATAAGGTGCAAACGTGCAAGCGTAATGCGTAACAATGTAATTTTGGGAGAGTCTATTTTCCGTATTTGAAGTGACGATAGTGACGAAAACTCTTTGTTTTGGGTGGTAAGGCACGTGTGCGACTGCCGTGTGCCATGACTTGATGCCAAAAGTTGTCAGACTCAACGGAAACGGAAAATCCGCTTTTCGTTCGAGAAAAGGGACAACTTTTCTCCCGTCAAAAAAGGAAAGAGGCACGTACGTTCCTTCACTTCTTTGCAATGAGAGAGTTAAACCTAAAAATTGTTGGTGGTACTGGTACTACATATGAACTATACAATGCACTTTCACTCCATGCTTGCTTTCATTCTCATACTCTCATCTCTCTTCATCGTCATCTGGGCGATGACAACAGCGACGGGGACGACACTAGAAAAATTCCATACAAAAATGTCATATATTTCTCTTCGACAGAGAGTCTGTAAACTGATGCGATACATCACAGCGTAATCAAAGAACATCATGCCGACAATGTGCTGGTGGGAAACACATGGCTTTTTCTTCACTTTTGTTCCTGTTCGTACACCCAAGACCATGGAATACTTTCATTCCCACTCTTGACTTGGCACACAAGTGCGAAGAGAAAGTACATACGTACATATTGTAAAGTGCAAGTATTTTGTGCATTTCTTTTCCCACCTTTTTGCGTTTTTCAGGTATTGTTGGGGAAAAACTCTTCAATTTGATTTCTTTTTTTGTAAAGGGAATCAATATGTTGACAGTTTGGGAGGACAGGATAGAGAAAACGTCGTTTCCTTCGTATTTCCAATTTTTTTGAGTGTCTGTCGTTGCCACAAAGTCAATTGCCACATGTCATCACCTCGTGTTAAAATCCCTTTCCCTTGTGACAACTGAAATTCACAACGTTCCGTTCCCTCAAACCACTTTATTTTTTGTCATTGCATTTTCATCCACATGATGGAAATGCTGACATGTGACGACAACGTCGACAAACGTTCTTTGACGCATATCCGGTTTGAACTGTTTTGTCAATGTCGTCGTCGAATAACGGGCTTTGGCTCGGATTGATACACAATTTAAAAAATTGTTACCACAATAATCCTTTAACCCATTTTAAAAATTGGAAGTTTGGAGCTTAACAATAGCTTGTGTCTGAAGTTCAGATTCAAATTCAGATGCCACATTGTAGTATTTTAGACAAGATGAATTGCTTCCATGGATAGAAACCGAAGTCAACTATAATCACACACCGTTAATCTCCAGGATTAAATGGGATACTGAGTACATCACTCACAGTTCTTAGAATCTCGAAAGGTTGTTCTTTGCAAAAGATTCAGCATCCGTATTTCACTCTAAGTCACGAGGTTTCACTTCACATATTAGAAAATGTGGGCAACCCGTCATGAAACAATAATTTTGAATCCGAAGACAACAAACGTGGGTTGACGATGGTTCCTTGATATAATTCGGACATGACTGAAAAGCAAACTTGTTCCTTTTGCGGTGATGCTGCTGTAGACTCACCGCAGACAAGTTTAGTTCCTTCGTCAAAATGTGCGTAATTAATTTTGACGTGGGTTTCTCAGTTAATTAATCGTTCTACTTCCCCCATGAGTGACATGAGGTTGAGTTCTGCACGTTTTCCGTTTCTGGACATTTATTAGTATTGCATTCAAATGACGCTTAGAAATTCAGTTTAATGGTCACAAATTGCATAAACACTGCTTTACCCCTACGCGCATACGTTAACAATTTGCTTATCCTGTACATATGCATAAGAGATGTCAACAAGATACAAAATCGACGATAAAGATTTCGTGGAAGTAATAATGTGCAATTAACAAAGTCGTGTCGTAATTTTGTGTAAGGTATTTTTAAACGAATGTTTCGTAAGAAGGAAGGGATGGAGATGAGAAGGGAGCTGTACACGTACACAAACCCTATGTACGTATCCTGGCACGTAATGGGACAAAAGACCCGGTTCATTGTCCCGGTTATTTACTTAGGAATGCAAATTAGGATTTGGTCGTGTTGAGAATGAGACACACACACGCAGCAGCAACAACCAGCCGAAGCCAAGGCAGACTGTGTCAATCAAAGGAGGAAAACGTAATTAGCCCCAGTCTCTCAAGAGGAATCTAATTTGCTCCATTTCCATGCGTCACACACTCAAAAACTCACTTCGAATCTCTAATCATACTTTCTCTCAAAGCACTTTCGTTTCATACCAAACACTAATATATATAACACAGCATTTTACCAGTAAAAAATCTCTGCTCTACAACTTTATAGTTATAGTCTACATTCTACATGATTTTGAAACGCTACGCTGCACTGCTTACATGGAAAAACTGTACAGATTAATTGAAAATGTAACAAATGACGCTGTTTTTTGTAGTTAAACATGTCTCGAGAGGAAAAAACATGAAAACATCACATCAGATCACATTGCATTGCATTGCATTGCTTGTGTGTAATGCATAATGCATTTTGTTATCATAATACTAAATGATGTACCATTTGCAGGAAATTTGCATATTTGCATGCTTTTTGCAAAAAGAAGACGCTGTATGACGACCAAACCTAAATGAC
Source organism: Harlomillsia oculata (assembly GCA_019776145.1). NCBI lineage: Eukaryota > Metazoa > Arthropoda > Collembola > Entomobryomorpha > Oncopoduridae > Harlomillsia > Harlomillsia oculata. The sequence goes on along the minus strand of JABASF010000003.1, from coordinate 87,021 downwards.
ATGATGGTAACGTTAGACAAATAAAATACGAGGATGCGAGGACACACTCACGCCGAAAACACTATGTAATGCATTCAAAGTCATAAACATTGTGGTTTGGACTTGTTTCATCTTTTTTGCGCAAAATGTAACAAGATAAGAATGAATGTTGCTGGTTTGCTGGTAGCAGAGCTGCTATTCCGGTCCATTTTAGAACATCAAAATGGGCCTCCGCCTTCAGATTTAGGAGAACATTACTTTACATATTATATCAAAAGTCCTTCATCTTTTCAATGCAAGTTTTGTGACTTGTGTGACTCTTTCTTTGCTTTTTAGCAAACACATATAAGACGTACATGCAAATGCTAGATAACTCTCGTTTGAAATCTGGAAACGGCCAAAAAGTGCAAGAGGAAAAACGAGCCGAAGCGCCCTGAATGTAGATTTCGGAATTGGCAAACTTATGGAATAAAGGAGGCATAACACTACATCATAATTTCAGGGAAAATGGCCACATTGAGAGATTCCATAGCCTTAATCCATTTTCTCCATTGTGTACTCCTACCGTCCTACCTGCTTCAGGATTTTAAGTACCAACGGAACTGGCTCAACTCAAGTCACTTTCACTATATGACTAAACATACGACAAGACCAAAATGTCAGCGTGAAATGTACGTAGTGCAAATGCTAAAGACTTCGACTTTCGACTCCTCTGGCTTGAGACTCACTTGCTTACTATAAAATTGAGTTGCGTTTGTTGGCTGGCGTCTGGCAAAGGTACTTACAGTACGCAGAGTGTCAAAGGCTTTCCAATACCACAAGCGTGTTTGTTCAAGGTGACACTGCCACCACGAAAGCCAGCAGGTGAAACAGAGCGGAATCTCACACGCTCAGATTTACTACTCTACCTACGATTTTCAACTGAAATTCACGAGGACGCCGTCGACAGCAACTAATACATTTTGGCCCGGTGCGCGATGCGATGTGGCATGGTGTACTATGTACCACGTTATGTGTTCGTCCTGAACCCAAGTTTCCAACGTCACAAGGCATTTTCTATATAACAGTTAAGATTCCTTATTCCTTTGCCAAGCCAAGTGACTAAGGCTTCATACTGTAAGGTAATAAGTCTCCCGTTTTGGCAGGAAAACGGGCATTTGCGTCTCACATTTATAGAGAATCACACTGTGAAGTCAAAACTTTAGAAAGACGACGACAACGGCGACTTTTGCTTCACTCCCTAAAAGTCATGTTGGGAATTACGAATAAAAAATTTCAGGAATGCAAAGACTGTAAATGCAACAGAAATTTCTGGTACTACATTTTGAAAAAATGTATTACTTTTTTGGTTGATAATACGTTTCCTAAACCATTGTTTTTGTAAGCATAAAACCTAATATCAAAATCCATAAAGGTCGTTTTTCGGTTTGCCAATGCAGTGTAAGTACATCCGTGAGTGAGTGAGTGAGTGTATTTGTGTGTGTCCGTGTCGAAAAAGTGTGCAGGGGCAAGTGGGAAGGAGCGGAGCGCTCAATCATTTTATTCATGCAACATTTATCAAGAGTAATCCATCAAATTCAACCAAATCAGGGATCCGCTTAATGCCATGTTTTCGACGCTTAAAAGCCGTCGAATATTCAGAGTCAATGTCTTGGAAGAAATGCTCTTTATGTTCTCTCCTCTCTTCTGGCCAGCTTATTGATCCGAAGCCAAAACAACGACACACAACACATTCCCATTCACTCTCCATAGTTTACATGTACAAAACAAAACAATAAGCTTTCACTTTACTATTTATAATGCTTATATAATATCCTATAGTGTTTCATATAGTAGCTTTTATAATGTTCCAAAACTTTTCCATACGCAAACACACACGTTACACCTAAACTCCGGCCATTTGAGATATTAAAGGTTGAAGCTGAAACAATACGTTGTGCGTATACATAAACGCATAAAATATTAACATGTTTAAGCATTTCAGAGGGAAATGTCAACTGATGATGCAAATGGACACGCACTTTGTCACATCCGCACGGTCACCGTCATTGTACACGTCCATTCTCAAAGAGAATCAACATTTTCAGGATATTCCATTCAAATTATACATATAGTACACTAATCTCGTAGTTTTTTTCGACTCGTTAGTTTCCAATACGTTAAGTTGACTATTGAACATTCGACATGCGACATGCAATATGCCATGTATACCAACCCTTTTGGGTTTACGCAAAGAGAGATAAATAATAAAAATAAGGGATTCGGGTCGAGGAAAAGAGTGAGCTAATTTCAAACAAGCATGGAAAAAGGGGACACCCAACCACGCATTAATTGACAAGTGCATTATTAACGACATTTCAATTACTAGATGGGTTGACCCGAATTGAAATGAAAGGAGGGGTAATTTGAAATGAAACTGAAAGTGAGGACCACACCGTGTGTGTGATGAAAGGACTTTTTGGGTTGTGGAGCCGGTGGAGGAAGCTTGGAGCAGTATTAAGCTGTCTTTGACTTTAGTAGATTTTAAGTGAATGAAATTGCATCTCATCGTCTCATTTGATGACTTCAAAAAGGATTCGAAAATTCACTCAAGTGCAAAGAGAGAAAGCACCCAGTACAGTACAGTGCTCTCAAAGTTTTCTCTTTTCCAATTCCTTTCTCCCTTTGAAATGTATAGAAAAGTAGTAGTATCTTGAATATTTTGACAATTTTCACTTCCACAGTAGTGTTCGAATGTGAAAGGAAAATCTATTTTTTATACGTTGTAATTAGCATATAAACGTACTAGAGATTTTTTCCCTATAGATACTCTGTCTAATCAAATCACTTTTCGACATTTTTTTTCTTTTTCTCAAACTGGTTTTGTATTTAAAACAAATGGTGCAAAATGACCTGCCCGTGTCCGAGAAACTCGTTTTCCTTCTAATATAGTAACGATGAGAGGATAATATGAAACTGAAAAAAATATATAGGACTTTTACGGAGTTTCTTGTGACGTTCTTATCCGGAAGACAAGTGCAGACAACCGAAGGAACGATGAGAGAAGTCTGAAAAAAATAAAAGGGGTAGAAAAAACATTAGGTTTGTATGTATCGCGTAAAATCGGGATGGTATTGGAGCCCATTTCTCTTTCTCGGATGAAATGGCACTTTTCTCTTTTCCTTTTGGTCCGTTACTTGTATGTTAGACTTGTGATCAAATTCGAAGCGAAAAGTGTACGAATGTGTAGCCATTGGCCCACAATTTATTTCTCTACATCTTTTCTTCTTCCCTTTAATCCCAAATGAATGTTCCACATGACCCACTTCCTCCTTTCACTGTCTTATTCCATCCCCTTCATCTCAAACAGAACTGCGTTGACCCCTGGAGTTGACATGGCATGTCTCACGGTCACAACAACATGTCATCCGAAAAAGTTGTCTCCACTCTCTATGTTCATTGCCCATAAAAGTGTACATGAAAAAGTCGTTGTGTCATTCTCAGTAATAAAAGCAAAAACGGATTATTCCTTTGGCCCGTTTGCGTTTGTTTGCACACAATCTTTTTGTGAACATTTGAACAATAGTATATAGTACACACTCGTACACACTGTTTTCTAGGATTTTTTTTTAAAAAAAGAACACTTTTTGAGGTTTTGTATTCAAGTATTATTACAAAATGAGAAAGAAAGGAACAGATGTTGTACATATACAGCTACAAAACTCACGGAGAGAAAACTCATTGGTGGCTTTAAGTGCTGTTGCATTGTGCCATAATGAGATTCGCAATGTCCTCTTTTTGTGGCGGAGTAAAATGTGACGGGTTTAATGCATTATTTCGTTTGTGTCGTTTGTTCTAATGGGCAATTTTGGAGCAGATCCAGAAATGTCTGTGTGCAAATGAGAGCGGTTTAAATACCTTTCCGTTTATGGTCTTTCCTGACGACTGCATTTGCAATTTCTCTCCTGTCAAACCCCCCTGCGTAATTTAAAGTTTGGTATTAAAATATAATATTAAAATTTATTTTATATAAAGTTTTTGAGAAATATTGCTAAACACGTTTCAAAATTTGAAATGGCCCTTTGAAAAATGAAGATAAAGCGAAAGGATGAAAAACGAGGAATGAGATAAAATTGAAAACACGATGAACAAAAAGACAAAGCTCCTGGGACGTTGTGAGGCGGTTGTATCTGTTTGCCACAACATGACACACCGGTAATCATTTTGAGAGACGGGTTTTTCCTTCTTGCCCAAAACTCCCGTTTCCCCTCCCAACTGACATTTATATTCGAAGGGGAGATCCAAACATTCTTCCGGGCATTTTCTCTTCCTCTTTCTCTTTTGCTGAAATGCTACTTGTTACATTTGGCCCGAGAGCAACAAACTATCCGAAATAACGCCAATCTTGAAATGTCTGTATTTGACACCTTCCTTTTCACATTTCTGCGATTCCAAAGCAGCAATTCGCACAACATTTTTCTTTATTGTCTGATCTACTACGCACACATGCATTTCAAATATAAGTAGAAAAAAGTAAACAATTTCGTCATAATATTAGTGAGAGATTTCACATTTCAGTGGAAAAATATAATGCAAAATGAATTACATTGGAAATGGATACACAATGAAATTGAGTGCAAGATCTTAAGAATGATTGTGTGAAAAAATTCCGTTTTATTGATTTGTTGTGCAGTTCCTCCGAAGGAGCCGGTGATCAAAGACGAGCAAGGGGTGGAGCGCAAGTCGGTCGTGGGTCCGTACGCCGAAGGTTCTTCACTCACTCTCCATTGTCAAGTCGAAGGCGGTAAGTCTCTCGTTTTTTTCACTTTTTTTCAGAATACAAAGACTTTTTTGAACAGTTCACCCTTCACGCCCTGTCTGCCCTTCATGTTCTCAATAAGTCATGTGTCTCTAGTCTGTAACTCTCTTCGTGTTGTGTGTCACGTTTAGCGTTTCTTTCTCTTTTCTTGGCTATAACGATATAACATAAACGCACACTGCACACACACAACTTTCTTTTTTTGCTTGCTTTCTGTACGCGATAACGTGATGTGATGTGTCGACGAGGAAAAAAAGTAGTAACAACCAAAGGAAGTAGCTATCGAATCCGTCGAAAACGGCTTCAGCTTTTTCGCCTTATAGTTTTTGTTCAATTGAATGTGTAGCCAAATGGATCTCATAGACTCATACAAGAAAGTGCATAACGGGTAACATTTTGGGTGCTTTCACATCCCAGGGTGACAATGAGGAACGGCACGATGTGCAGAATGGTCGACTTTTGTGACATTGATGCACTTTACTACCAAGCAGTCTTCGTCACGTTGTACTTTTCTTCAACATTGTTCTCAGGAGTAAAACTGAATTCCTTAGTATTTATTCCAGGTCAACTTTCTCAGAGAATAATTCTTGAGAATTATACTTCCTGAAGGCAATTGCTCCATTGAATTCATTGTTCATTCTACAGGATTTTTTTTCATTTGTGATGGCGAAAGCGGAACTTCACTATCAGGTGCAAATCGCTACAGTAAAAGTTGCGAGATTCTAAGATGGCTCGATTTTTAACGCAATATCAGGCATAAATGAAATCAAATGAAACAGGAAATGCTTGCTTGAAGAGAAAAACTGGGAAATTAGAAGATTGAATTTCCTGCACCATTACAGTTTTACGGTTACGATCATCCATCGGATTCCAAGCTCTGACTTCGTTTACATTAGTTTCCCTAGCTGAATGTTGGAGTATAAAGTGGTGTCAAAATGTAATAATCATTGTAGAAAATACAGTTCGGGAAAAAAGAAATAAGTTGTCACCCAACACGCGATGATGCAGTAAAATGAGGTCAGGTCACATTTCACACACACCTTTTTGTATTACGTGGACTTCAATTGGTTCTGCACATTAGACGGAGTCGCGTAATCAGCGGGCGGTTGCTGTTCGCTTCAGTTTCGCTGCCTCATAAACAAGTCAAAATTGTCAGCTTGTGTGAAATCTTACTCTTGAGTCTGTCCTACCCAGAGAAAATATGAATTTGCACACAATTTTGCTTTGCTTTTGTTATAGTGTTGGGTTTTTGGGTTGCTGGGCTGGGTTGGGCTTTGTAATGATGAAGGGAAATATGAAATACGCAAAGTCTTACCTTATATTGGAAAGAATAAAGTCAGCATGAGGGAATATTAAGACAAAGCACCTTCCACTGGACGTGATAAGCCAAAAGGGCAGAGCAAAAGCTGTATATAAAGTAGTCGGTGGAGACTTTTTGTTTTCTTTCTAGCTCGAGCGGCCGAGTCGAGAGTCAAGTTACTACTTTGTCTTTAACTCTCTGGGTGACTTTTTTCCCTTCTCATGGGTGACAATGAGTTAAGTTATTGCTGGTTGGAGCCGTCGTCGCAGCGTCAATTTATAGGTTTTTGCTTTCGCACAGGCTCACAAAGCTCGCTCATATTTGTCACAGAATGATTTCTGTGGGCATTTGCTGCTCGGAGAACCACGCCTTTTTGAGTTATGGCCAATGTGTCACCTTCGTCTAAGGAACGCAAATGCCAAAAAATGTTATATAAGAAATCGTTCACAAACAAAAAAACAACAAAATGTCACACACATCGAGGAAATTCTAAACAATACACAATAGACAATAAGTCTTATAATGCTCAATATTATTTTTACTACGACCACATTCAAAGGTACTTAACAATATAATTCCATTTGATTCCATTTTCCATGTGTAGTCGTTTTTTATATACGAGTACTAATTCCCTGGCAATGTTTGCCGATTCCATCAGTCACAAATGGTCAGCATGTAAGTATACGGGTGAAATTGTAACGTCAAGAAACCAACGAGAATGTTGTACTAGGTACTAAACAGGTTTTATGGTAGCTCAAGAAGTGCGTGTGTTTATCAAAATGTTCTCAAAGTCTTAAAAAAGGGCACAGTACGACTACTTTGTGACCGAGAGACCGAATTGCAAAAGGTCTTGTACAAAAAAAACCATACAAGAACATTTTGGCAATCATGTGTACATTTTGTGCTATTTATATTGTCTATTGTTCATATTTGTCCCGACGACGAGGACTTTCGATACACAAAAATGTGGAACAAACCCAAGAAAGAAAGCAAAACGGTTATGGCCATTATTACGACCTTCTCCCGAAATTGAAATGCTACCAATTTATGACTCCGCAATGGCACACCCACACACTGTAGGCAAAAACCGAGAAAACAGTAGCGATTCTTACTCTCTGTTGCTGCATTGTATATTTCCTTACAAGTTTATGCTATAAATAAAAATGTGGAAAGTAAAAATGAAATTTTGAAACTTTGAAACTTTATTCCAATTTTATTTTCTCAGTTTCAAAAAACGTATTGTAATATTTACTAAACATTTTAGGGTATAATAGGAAGCTTGTATATAAAGTTTTTAGCTCTTCGTTGCGAAAAGGTAAGAGGTGAATGTGAAGAAGAGAGAAAAGCTGTTAATTCGACCGTAGCAATAATTCTTACTCTCAAATAATTAGAAGAAAGTCTTCTGCGTTGGCCAAGATATATTTTCACTTTCATCGAAACAAGGGAGTGTGTGCAACATGTTTTATAGTCTGGTTAATAATAAGGACTTTGCCACTGCTCTCTCAAATTACACTTTCTCGGCAAAAGTCACAGCTTGACTCGTTTTAAGTCTTTCTTCGTGCACACACAACGCACTAGCGGAATCGATAAAGTCAAGTCAAATTTTGTACGTCTCTCAAAAGGAGTCATAAAGTAAAGCCCTTGTATATTCGCACATCCACCACTCTTTTTCTGTATATCTTAAGAAGAAGTAGGAAAAGAACGAGCGGTCTGGCTTGGTCGTCTTTATACAAATGTACTTGGTGAAAAGTGACTTAGGCGAATGGCTCTTCTTGTTTCATTGCATTTCGCAATGTCAGAGTAAAGCTTCTTTCTTGGTTCCCTCGGACGTTTTTTGAAACGTATACGTAATATTCCGTACGTGTGTTTCATTTGGTAGGCAAAAGGCAAGCGAAATTCTTCTCTCAGAGTGTTACTGATGGAAATAATATTATATATTGTATGTATATGTGTAGTTAGTGCTTGTGTGCCAACTTTCCCTCTGGTTTTTGGGTCGTACAGTGAGAATTGCAAGTCTGTACTTCCAAAGGCTCAAGGCTCATAATGAAATTGACAAAGTGGCTGACTCTCCTTTCATTTATTATTGGCTTCATCCTCCAACAAACATTCTTACGACTTTCTCTTCTTCTCTGTCGCTCCCACTCTGTCTTTAGTTTTCTCTCGTCTCCAACATTTATTTTGCATAGCCCTCAACAAGAGAAATGATTCGAGAATGACTTTACGTTTAACATTGCAGTGGTAATATTTTGCATGTCCCATTCTGGCTTGGCTACTACTGAAAATCCCTTATTTCATTTCATTTCCTTTCAACACTGAGGCTGAAGAAAAGGGAAAACCACGATGGTTTTTCCTTCTGACCCATTAACAGACTAAAAAGACAGATTCCGAAGAGGAAAGTTGAGTTTTCAACTTTCCTGTGCGAGACTTGAGGAGAGACTTTGCGAATTCGTCGACATCATCGTCCCCGTCTCAAAGAGTGCTTGGTTCCAAGGAAGGAGTTGTGTAATTACGAGAGCCATTGATTCTCGTAATGACAGGAAGAAGGGATTTTGTAAAGGGCATAGGAAATGGAACTTGGAATTCGAAAGTACCCTTAATGGCTCCGACCCCTTTAAATCATGGAAGAAAGTGGGAATAATAATAAAGTGTAGTAATGAGCTCAAAAGGGAAATGATGAGGAGAAAAGGCAAACGTCACATTAGTCAATGACTTTGACTCATTTGGACTTTACTTGTTATCCAACACAAAGGGATTTGTGTACAAGAGGAATTTGGATTTGGACTTTGAGAAAAGGAAATCTCTCTGCTTTTCATTCTATATTATGACAGAAGAGATTTCCAAAATACTGCATTTCAATTCAAGTCCTACAGTTGAGAAGTCAAGTCAAAACTATTTCAATTCATTTGAAGAAGTGAAACCCAAAACGTTCATACCTGCAAACTCCGCGCAATGCAAATCTGTTTCAAATAAGACGTACAATGCAAAATGAGAATACTTGTTGGAAATCTGACAATATCATATTTCAGGAAACCTCTTGGTTAAATTAAAAGGATCTGGGAAAGAGAATGCCCATTGAGTCTGAAACTTTGTGCATTCCATACATACTTTCAGTTCTCATTTTATTGGACAATTTCTTGAAACACATTTTCCTTTGTAAAAATAATAGTATAGTAAACTTAACCATGCAAAAAAAACTATGAGAATCGTTACAGATCTTTCAAAAAATGTTTTTTGCTATATAGTCCATCCATCGATTTCCAATTTTTGCCATTTTGTCTTAATAATATTTTCTTGTACGACATTCTGATTCTGACGACTTGAACAACTGGAACTGTTTCATTTTCTTGACAGGTTGTATTGGTTTTCCTTACCTATTTTTGTGACAAGAGTAATTTCTTCGTGTGTGTGAACCGTGAATAATTTGTGTAAGACAAAATTCACCACTACTCACAAAAAGTGCCTCGGAGGTATCATTTTTTCTCCAATTTCTCCCGGTTGCCTTTTTCCATCTCATCTCGACTTTGTCCCTTGTCATCATTTTTATCTCGGAACAAACCTTCAGTCTTGCATTTTTCATTTCCTCCCAAACACTCAACGTCAACTGCCATCTCAAATCAAAAATGTAGGACGTAGTATAGTCATAGTACATACTTCACCCAAAAAAAACCAAGCTTCCCAAACGTGTTTACGTCAATTGACTTTTCTCCTTTCCAATTTTTCTGCGCAAAAAGAAAACGAAATATAATACTACACAATATTGTAATTTTTCTCTTTTCTCCTCCTTCACTCATGTTTGAAATCTTTCACTGAAAACTGAGAATTTTAATTTTAAAAATCTTACATGTTATGTTAACTACCGGTTTTCTCGTATTCTTGGAATGGAAACCTCAAATTATTAGTTGACAAGAGTGTTATTATTTCTTCGCTCTCTCGTACAGTTTGTCAATGTCAGGACATGTCGACCACCCACATCGTTTTCTCTATCCGGTGACTTTGAACAGAATTACTCGTATACTTCACAAAGATTACATCACTCATTTGCACAAACAAGACTTCCAAAAAACCCTAGCATATAAGTGTTTAGTTTACTTACACGCACAATCTTGAACTTGAAAGTTAATTGCCTTCATTATTTACAACACATTTTCCCTTGAGGTTCCAAAAGGGGGAACGCAATGGAAGAAGAATCCTCGGATACACAGAGAATTCACTTGAGAACTTGTAAATTAATGCATCATATTGCATGAAATGAGAAAACCTTCTGAAAACTACAATTTTAAAAATAATATTTATCCTGCTCAAGTTTATATTTCTTAAAAAGACTTCAAGGTCGATTTTTGTTTTTGTTTTGTACGGATTAAAGTGATTCACTATTACTGGCCACAGGTAACGTGAGACGAGAGAGATTGTCAAAATTAAGAAAGTTTTTTTGTCAAAATATTTTTTTACTAATATTTTTGTAGCAAAATTAACATTCAACGTCAGACAAAAATCCTGCAATTGCAATAGAAAGTACAATAGGGAAAAACTCGTATTGTGAGAAGTCATGGCTTTTTCATTTTAAATGACAGTTTTTTGTTTTCATGTCAATGAAAAGTTGAGACTGCGTAGCTTGTTTGGTTGGTTCCGGTGGAAGTTGCGTAACTTCATCGTTGACAATATCGTAAAAGTTTGTTTCTTCGACTACACTGCATTTCATTTCTCCGTCACATTTCAAGGCAAATTATTAATTTTGTGACTGTTGAGGGAGAAAAGTCACATGCTTTCACAAGACGTTTTTGACAGCATTGCACAAGATTGTCATCGCATCGCATCCTTATAAAGTTGACGCTTTTAGGAAGCACAATGAAATAGGAAACAGCAGCAGCCTCGAGACAAAAGTCTGTCGTCTTCGTCACCGTTCCTCTTCTCATGTTGCATCAACAATAAGCTAGCTTTAGAAAAAAAACATCGTAAAGAGACCTTTCTTCTCGAAAGTATATAAACTCACATTGTGATATGTCTCGAGGTAACGAATGTGACGAACATTTGACAATACCCAGCTCAACTTTTAGGAATAGAGAAATGCACCTTCCATATTTTACAGTACGATGATCACGAACGCATTCTAAAATTTTCCACCGTACCGGTTTTCCGGTGTTACGTATTACGCAATTCCCATGTTTCGTTCTCTAACCGGCGTTAGATTGGAAGTGTGCTTTAAATAGCACATTTCAGTCGAAAAATTGAATTCTAGGCAACATTACTAAAAGAACAAAGCTTTGTAGCAAAAGCCTTTCCTTCGCAGAGCGTTAAGTACGTTTACGTAAAACAACTGCTTTGATACTTAAGCTTCCGAAGCATTAAAAGAGCTTTCTATAGTAAACATTGCGCATAATTACAAACAGCCACGTGTTAATCTAAAAATGTGCCACAATCGATTTTCCACTACACCTTTTTGAAATCAACGAAAAGCGTGACTCGGTGGTTTTTTCGTTCTATGCTATGTTGTTAATACTTTCTACGTAATGTTAGGACTATTCTATCGTCTATTTTTGTCCTGACACGAGAAAGGGAAGTCGGAAATGAAAAAAGATGAGAGATGCCTGTCTGATTGATGAGCGGATGCATTTCACGTCGTAGTTGCTCGTTGGTAACAAAATCCTTCATAATATTCAGTATAATACTTTTTTCTCTTCAAAAGACCCTTTTGTGTGGTTTTAATTTCATCGTATCACTAAATACTGAATGGTTATTGTTATCATTTATCAGACGGTATCTGGTCATGTTTCATTAGTGAATTGTGAATTGTGAATGTTTTTTTCTAAAAATACTAACCAAAAAATGTAACATGTTGTAATCATAAAAGGGATCTTGCTTTGAGGGTTAAATGAATAAGATGTGGTTTACTAATGGATTATATATGGTTTCTTTGTCGATTTTTAAACACAGGAGTACCACTTCCAAGGGCAGTTTGGTACCGGAACGGAAAGCTGATTGACACAAGCGACTATTTCGAAGATGATATGATCAAGAATGACTTGAACATTGCTGTTTTGGCGAGATCGGATCTGCATGCGGAACTTACCTGTGAAGCTTCGAATAACAATATCTCAAGACCTTTAGCCACAACAGTCCACTTGGACATGAATTGTAAGTGTTTTTTTGAAATTTTCTGCACGTGGCACGAGTTTCCAAGAATAGAAACAATAATGGAATGAGTACACTGACTTTTTTTAGCTTTTCTCTTGTCCATCAAGATTTTTGGCAAAAAGTTTTTCTTTTGACATGTTTTGGTTTCGGCATTGTTTGACCGATAGACTAAAAGTAAAAAAGTTTGGTGTCAACGTACTTTACTTCTTGGTATTGACTGTCCGGACGACAAGCGACTTCCTCACGTTTTGTCATTGACTCGTCGTCGTCGTTGTCGCTTATGCCACAAAGAAAAGTTTGTGATAAGGTGAAAGTCATCAAAGTGTGTGGAAGAAAGGAACACCGTATTCTTTTCAGAACAAGATTGTGTCAGAAAAGTATAACAGTGTGTACAATATAACGTCTATTTTCGTTTCAGGAAGGATTCGTAATGGAACAAGGCAAGAAAGAAAGTAAAATAGTGTATAAAAAAGTGAACATTTGGCCAGTTTGAGAGAAAGCAGAGGTCCACTTCCTTTGCGTTTTGATTCAATTCACTAGCGCAGATTTGTTTTTCCCCTGAAGAATGCATTGGACAAGATCAAACATCAGAGATGAAACGGTAGCTTTAGTCAAGTCTTTAAGTTGGATTTTTTGAACTAATGAGACCAACTTTTTTGAGTGGCCAGACGTTACGTAGGATTTGAGATTTTCTTGTGTAGTTTTTGAGTGTTCGAATTCCTTGACTTTCTGCACTAGATTTTTCTGCTAACGTTGTACTCTTAACGTTGTGCATGTAATAGTCTAGACTTTTGGTCCTGTGTTTTAGAGCGGAAGTGAAGTTAAACTGGGAAATACCGTTAAAAAGCACAAGAGGAAGACCTTTTATAAGTGGTAGACGAAGGGGAAGACGAAGTGCTGTGTGACTTTTAAGAGTATTTCGACTTCCTTTCGGTTTTGAGAATGTACCAAAAGGACCACACATGTAAGGGATTTTTTCCCAGTGCGTTTGAAATAGACTGATTGATTCCCATGCTTGTCAGACGGACGAGTAATCTCTGATGGGCACAAGACTGATGGGATTTCTTTCAATTGCACTTTCACTCTCATAGTACAGTTTACCCAGTCGCATACATTTAGACGAAAAAAATACCCGCAAAAGTCATTCTGAAATTACCAGGAAATATTGTGTATAACATTTTCGCATCACAATGCATTGTAAGCCCTTCATTACTACCACTATTACATGATATGAGTTGTTGCAATGCACGTAGGCCTTATGACTATTAGCAGTATTATTAGAATGCCTGCAATTTTTGTTGTTATAAAGCAAAAATGTATTATATTTTATATTATATATAGGAAAAGGAAAAAAAGGAGCAAAAAGATTTATGAGTCGAGTCCAAGTGCAAATATCAACTTTAACTTTTGCCGACTCTTCACTTTTTCCCTACTTTTTACGATGCTTGCGTAATGCGACGAGAGAACGTATTTCAAGAATATATATTGCAAGTTGTACTACTACACATGAATAATACTCGTAATGTGATATATATAAGAAAGTATAGAAGCAGGATGTGTAACGAAAAATTCCCTATGGACATAAAAGTTTTTTTTTGCGACAGCCGACTTCAGTTTCTCGGTCGACTTCTGAAGATCATTTCTCATGAATTGTAACGGGATACGAAAGGAAATCGAAGCTTTTGGAGCTGTCCAACATACGGGTAATAATCTGTTCCTGCTGTGGACAGTATCAAGCCACATCTAAAATGCTCTTTGGTTGTTTGATAGATCGTCTCATTTTGAGACATTCGACCTCAGCCATATTTCTAACAAGAGGATGATAACTGAGTATCGTATTTTTAGGAAAATGTCGGAAATTGTACGTTTTTTGGCATTAGCATATACGACATTTGCATGATTTGAAGAGAAAGCAAGGTTTAAAAGAGGATTTTTTTGTTCTTTTCCCAAAGTGTCCATAATTCCTGACTTAATTGAACTGAGGAAGAGAGTGATAAAAGGGCATAGAGTGAGATTGTCACACACAAGTGTATACGTCTCAGTTGGGGAAATTCGGGGTTGGATTCAGCTTTTTCAGAATGACATTTCGATTCCTCCTGCCGAACGCGGGTAGTAGTTTCCACACTTCCCTTTTCTCCCAGTGAGGAAACTAATCACCCAAATGGAAAGCTAAAGTCTCTCTCTTTCAAAAAAGCTCTCTCCATTTACTTTGTGAGACTCGACTTGAGTTTCTTCTTGAGAGGAAAGGGAAAACCCAGGGAAAGAAAACGTGGCCCATGGGCTGACTCTTGTCACTGTCACTTGTCCTCCACTTCGTTCGTCTACTCGAAAAAGCTCGGTTTCAAGTGAGACCAGCAACCAATTCTTCCAATGCAATTAGATTGCATGTCCATGTTCACGTCAACTGTGTCTTCCCAAATTTTCAAAAACAAGAAACACTCAAGGAATTTTTTTCCAAACCCAAAACCGGAAAGAGTGGACAGGTTACTACATTACGTATGTTGCCTATCTGCACAAAACAGTCACTCCCTCTTCTTTTAACATTCTTCAGGTTTTTCGTGTGTGTCCAGTTCAGACACTTCACATCTGCAAAAAGCTCATCCCGAGCATTGCACACACTTTCCATTTTTTTGCTTCTTGTTCACTTTGAACGAATACTATATATTTTATTTTCTCCAGCTTACCTAGAATTTCCGCTGTAACGAAAAAAACGAAATAACCTACGGAACACGAAGCAATGTTACATTCGAACGAAACCAGTGTTCTCAGGTTTGACATAGACTCATGTTTTACGAGAGAAGATAGCAAAGACGCTTTTATGGCGACGCTTTCGCATTCTCAACTCGCACTTTTGCCAGGGTATTTTCATCCATACCCGTTTTTTCCAATGGGAATTACACCTTTATTTATGGACAGTTCCGTTACGCATCCAATGAAATCCCTGGGCAAAACTGAAACGGGCTTTTCCATTTTTCCACGCTGTTTTCTTACATCTCTCACGCATACAGATAAGCATCAACGATGCACTTTCCTCATGTCCAAAGTTCTTTCGTCGTCCCTGAACGTAGTATCGCCAAATACCAATCGATTTCTGCACAAACTCTAACATAAAATACGTACGTAATTCGTAAAAAACGTAATAAAAAGTGTGAAAGTAATAGTGCGTCATGCTAAGACATACGTTTTACGCTGTCATGAGTTTCCTTACCGGCTACCGGTCAGGACAGGCCTCCATGTAAAAACAGTATTTGAGGTTTTCTACGATTTTTCTGTTAAGATGTCTTTCAGATTGAGTGAAAAATAGTCAGAGATGGATGGATTTTCCCTTTCTGTCCACCAACCACCAACGTCACGACGTAGTAGGAGCCAGAGCTCGAGTATCTTTCAAGTATAGAAAAAAATCGAATCTCCCATGTTGGCTTTGTATAATACCGGGTTTTTTGTGCACTGGGCACTGACCACATCGCACCGAAGATACTTTTTTCTTCAAGGACTAAATCAAAGTTTTTTTCTAACTGACATTCAAATATTTCAATGCGTCAATCCCAAGACAGATAAAATCTATATTTCCGTTTCTTGAACTTGTATTCACAACGCATGCACAAGAAATACGAAATATAAACAAAGTGAATGGAACCTTTAAAAAGCAATGTTTACACAAAGTATCTGAAATTTCCGAAAACCTTACAAAAATGCCTAACACGTCGGTTCTGTTTGTATTAGAGAAATCATTGCTATCTTGTACAGTTTGGACGAAAATGCGTTCAAAAGGTAGGTGTTATAAGTAAAAGAAGCGAGAAAGCATGTACAAAATAAATAGGAGAATAGAGAGATGCAATTTATCCCCAGTTTGTGTTTCGTCGAACAAAGAGAGGGGCGAAAAGTGCATTAGAATCTGGAGCTAATAGATGAGCCTTCCGGTCCACTTTGTTGTTAGAACTGTCACTCTTCCACAGGGAAACATGGGCACAATCAACAAATGTCCAAAGGCAAAGAGCCTCAATTCATTTCCCTTTCATTACCAAAACTCAAAAGACTCCTGATGCTCTCAGCTAGCAATTGCACTACTCACTCAAACTCTAACCCTTTAAGTACCCGGCACCAGATTTCCTGCTTTATTATTATAAGCGAAAGTACCGAGAACTTCAGAACACAGCATTTAAAGCTTGTCTTCACATGTCAATCTGCTCTAAACTCTTTCAAACGGTTTCTTCAGAAAACGCACGTGCTTTTCAGTGCGACGAACATGATACGACGTATTTCCTATTATATTTATATACGTTACGCCTTTGTTACCAAGTTCTTTCATTGCTGAAAATCATATTAGAGGCTTACACTCTGATGACACACTTTGAAATACGGACGCTACAGGCAGTGAGTCAAAACAGACAAGTTTGATAATAGGACAGGTTGACTAATTAGCTTTTCTATTGATGAAAAGGAAGCTGGGTTCTGGGAACCGTCTTGTTGTCTCAAAAGCGAAAATGAGGACTGCGATTCAATACCGTCAGCTCGCTTGTCGCGCGCTGAATGTAGGAACAAAGTCAACACTGAAAATGAATGTTGACGACTGACGAGTACTTTAGTTTCGTACTGATGATATGGCTTTGCCATTACAGTGATGAAACTGAATTAAGGCATTAACACGGCACTTTACTATATTATTCCGACTGTGTTCCATTTCATGTTATTATTAGTTAAATGTACAGTGACAAGAATCCATTTTGGCACAGTTTACATTGTAGCGATTTTTTGGAAAATTTACAGTTAGTCCCATTGAAGTCCGAATTCTGGAAAAGAGAACTCGACTGACTGCTGGAAGGAAGTATGATTTAATTTGTCAGTCGGTTGGGTCAAGGCCACCAGCTCATATCACTTGGATGATGGATGAAACCAGGCTGGAAGCTGCGAAAGAAACGGTAAGTCTCATTGTATGACTTTCATTTTTATTGTTTTAGAAACCCCAAAAATTACTTCTAAATCCGTTTTTCTTTTGTATTGAGTTTGGACCACGGACGTATGTACGTATCACATGAAGAAAAAGTTACTCGAATTAAAAGACCTAATTATTTCTTAATAATACCTCAGAGTTTTCTGTAAAGAAACTCGAAGAAATTAACCATATAGTATAATAGATTTACAGGCTATAGTCAAAAAGCAATAAAAGAGAAATGCCGTAGCAGGATTTAATTAGTGAAAGTTCGCACCTGTTGGAAACGAAGAAGGAGAAGTCGAAACGAAAAAGCACGTTCTATGGAAATATAAAAGGCACTTTTGCAGTACGACTCTTGAGAATTCCTCTTTTCTTTCCTTTATACTGTATTCTATAGATTTTGTGCAGATCCACTTGCCTATTTCTTCTTCTTCTTTCATTAGTCAGAATTGCGAATTCTTGAAAATGTAGTATAGAAATAAAGCTTTTAAGAGCTTAGTCAAGTTTGAGCTGGGATACGAGAAAATCATTATTATGAGGACCAAAACTAGTGCAAAATACATAGCAGGTAATTGCTACAAAAATTTAAACGCATCTAGAAGGAAATTGAAATAAAATACTTTGTAGGACTAAAAGAAAACATTTTCCAAAAGGAAGTTTAAGAAAAAATGTTGAGAAAGAAAAAAGTGAACATTTTAAGGATATATGTTCACTGCGTAGTTTGTCTTTGAAAATTGAGATAAGATGAAGAAAGAAGGTAGCGACAAAAAGGAAGAGAAAAGAGAGTCACTTCGACCTCATCATCGTCGTCGTTTCCTCTTGACTCTGTCTCGTCATCTTTCACCATTTTGAATAATACTAAGTTTCCTTTGAATCTCGAATGAAATGCGAGAAATATACAAGAAGGAAAGGGAAGAAGAATGGCCTGGAGTTAAAGAGAAAGTGAAAGTTGAAAGTTAAAAAGACAAAGTCAAAAAAGACTTTTAGAGGAAACGAGAAATAAGTGAGAGAAAATGTCAACCTTCAACTTTTTGAGGTTGTCAACTTGGAAAATGTGAGGTTTCCTCAAAAAAATTCAAAACTTTTGATCATGTGATACGACATAGGTTTTCTTCGTTGACAAAATGAAAGAAAAAACCACTTTTCTCTTATTTTATTTTATCTAGAGAAAATATTCTTTTCACTTCTCATAATTAAAAACAAAAACTTTTTTCAGCTTAGTTAAAACCTCCTTCAAAAGAAACGTGCATGGAAATGGAACACGCTAACCAGCGGGCATTTTTGTACTAGTATAAAAACCAGGCAAAATGGTTTTCATCAGTTTTATATTTTGCCATTTTTGCGGCTATCTTCATTAAATTAATTACTAAACTTAAGATTTCACCATTTCAAACATTATTTACCGATAATTTACGGTGTTTTTTGAGTTTTGAATGTTAAAGTGTACTTAAAAATTGGAAATAATAAAGGCAAAGTTTATTTTATAGTGTTTCGTTTTGTCTTGACATGTTACAGACGTCAAAAGATGGGAACACGACGTCGAGTGCTTTGTCTCTTGTCCCGCGAAAAGAAGATTCTGGCAAATATCTGTCCTGTCGAGCTGAAAATTCAATAATTCCTAGCAAAGTCTTGGAAGATGGTTGGAGCTTACAAATTCAGTGTGAGTCTCTTTTGCCTTTTCTAGTTTTTTTTCGTACTTTTCACATTTTTTGTCATGTCTGCTTGCTGTGTGTGGCTGATAGGAGCAAATCTACAGCCACAAAAGACTGCTATGTTACTAAAGAGAATCTACGCTTTTCGAGTTTGCACAATGTAAAATTTTTTAAAGTCCACACAGTGAAGCCTCCTTGTTATATTGTTACTACTAGTACATATATACCGCAAGAAACGTGAAGGCTATCAGTCCTACACAGTATATACTTATTATGGAAAAGAGAAGGGATGTTGCGAAAAGTACAGGATTCGGTGCTGAAAGGGTTGCTGTTTTTTGGGAAACAAATGCGTCTTGGTTCCATGATCCTTTGGACATTTAAGCTGTGTATACTATTACGAGTTTCTTTTGCCTCACTTGCACTTTCACCGACTTTTTGCACGTAGACAACAAAACTGGAAGACTCGTACCTCGTACTCCATACAAGGGCTTTGATCATATGTTCAAGTCGGAGTGGTTCACAAAACTGGATTTTTTTTCAGTCCTCCTCTTCACATTCGCCTTTTTTGCTCTTTTCTTTCTGTGTGACCTCATTGCAAACTTTGTATTTTTTCGTTGAGCAAGAAGCGTAGGACCGGAAAATAATAGATGTGTCAGAAGCGGACGATGGCCAGGCCATACGGCCTTTCTTTGGTTTGTAAGCCTGCGATAAAAAAAGAACTTGAAAAAAAGACTTCGGAAGCAACTTTAAATGATACAAAACATATACTCTGTGTGCCACATATTTAAGTTGCAAAATGACGGACGGACGAAGAGGAAGACGAGTAAGGAGAAAAAAGTGGCGAAAGAAAGTGTCAAATCCATCAAGGATTTTCTCCACTTTGTCTCCGTCGATGTCTCTCTGTATTCCTCACGCAAGGGTGGCAAAAAACCAGACTAAAAATTACCCAGTCGTGAGGAAAATTGCAACTGGACACAAAAAAGTTCTGTGCAAAAAATGTTTACAACGTGGCGAGAGACTTTCCAAAAAAAAGTCGTGTGAATGTTGAATGTGCAGCTTGCATGTTTGTTTTTCCCAAAATGACAAATGAAGAAACGCTCCAAACAGAAACTTACAATGATCATTTTGTCGGCGACAACAACAACTTCACTCCGGGCACTTTGTACCCTAACGGTCGTGTTATTCATATTGCCGCACTTCCTCTCGCACTTCCGGCACTGGAAAAGTACAGTCTTTAAAGAGATTGTTATAAAAGTATAATCAAAATCTGAAAGACTAACAAAAGTTCAAAAGAGCACTTCTTGACACGCCACTTGACACTACCCTTTTATACAGTAGATTTGGTGATGACTGGCTGAGATGTGGAAGTGTGAGGAGTGAAGAGAATATAAAAAAATTGTTGTCAGAAGCGAGAAGAGAACGAAAATTTGGCTAATCAGCATAATGTGTTCCTTGGATCGTTTGTCTCTTTTTCCAGTTCATAAACCGAGATTTACGACATGCTAACGCAAGTCTCGACATTTTCGCAAAGTGATGTGTATTCTTTCCTAAAATTTTCAAAGGGGGGTCGTCGTCGTGTCGAGTGCTTTTGAACTTAAGAAGTTCCAAGGGTATCATCACAAAGATGCTAACCTTTAGTAAAATGCCATTCTTAGAACTATGACATTGCTTTAAAAAAAAACTGGGTCACTTTGCAAGTTGACACGTGCAAGATGCTGCATACTTTAGATCTAGGCGAAGCAGGAGGTCGTGCTAGTAAAATAAGTTTTTTTGCCCATAACGATCATTATTCGGATGAGATATTCGGATGGAATTGTAACACTTCCTTTTTTTTGTCATGAAGAAAATTTCAGCATATTGGACAGCGTGTGAGGTACACTTTCCACGTACGTATTGAGAGAATGAAAATTTTGATATTGACATGGAAAATGCCCGGGCGAGGACGAACAGTCCAGCCGTGTTACAACAATTCCATTTTAGGAAGAGTGAGACGTTGTCCAGAACAATGTTGAGTGGGTCGGTTGACATCCCAAGGGAATATTTGTTTTCATACTTGACAAAACTCGGTCGCAAGGTTTTCCAATGTCCAAAGTGGTCAACTCAAGTGGAAACACCAGAGAAAGCCCTTGGCTCGTTTTTTCCAGAAATAGTATAACCATTTCTTCTTACAACGTTATATTTACAGCTCAATGTGATCCTGCTGATCCACTTGCAGTGACTTTCATCATTTTTGGAATTTCAGCTCGTCAAAAAACATTGTATTGAATTCCCAAAGTGTGCCACTGTGGACTAAGAAATCTTACATGCGTCACAATTTTGGTATTACAAGTCCCCTCGAAAGGCACTGGGAAAAAGCACAGCAGGACGTTACATTATAGAGTAGCACAGTAGCAGTTCAATTAAATTCAGAATGCATGCAATTTGGGAGAACTCGTTTTTATTGCAATTTATAAAATACTATTTTTTATTGATTTTTATTTTTATTATACTTTTCACAGATGTTCCCGAAGCCAGTTTGCGGTTGGGTGCTTCTCTCCACAGTGACCACATCAAGGAAGGATCTGACGTCTACTTTGATTGTGTCATTGAAGCCAATCCACCCGTGACCAAAGTGGATTGGCGACACAATGTGAGTCTCTTCACATTTAAATTCCGTAGTTTGCGAAATTCCATGCTGTGAAGTTTATTAGAGCGGTTTTGGAACTTACGTTACGCGGTTACGTATGTACGCCTGAACGACGTCTACGCCTTAATTTTTGGTAGACAACCACGGGAACGATCGAGCTCCAAAGTGTCCAAAGTACCGTACAGACTCTACTTCTGTACGACTTTCTTTTGAAAATGAACATGTCTCAGACACATGACGACACTACACCAACTATACCTACTATTTAATATTTACATTTTTGAGCCAGCGTGATTTGGCCATATGTTCTCGTCAATTTGAAAAGGTGGAAAAACGGAGAAAAGCAAGAAAAAATATATAGGTTTCATACGTACACTGTGTAAACATTGCTGAACAGAGTACGAACAGAGAACACATGACATGCTCGAGTTTTTCCATGCATTTTGACGAGGAAATTTAAGGTGAAGAGAGATGTGAAGTGTGACTGAGAATTTTTTTTATCTGTGCTTTTGACAGGGTCGACTGTTGTCTCCGAACATCAGCGCGGGAGTGATAATGACGAACCAGTCACTCGTTCTCCAACGAGTGACGAGGCTTTCAGCCGGAAATTACACGTGCGTTGGTCGCAACACCGAAGGAGACGGAGAAAGTCAAAGCCTCCATTTGGACGTGCTTTGTAAGAACCTCATCTCTCGGTCTACTTTAAAAATCGTGCCCTTTTATGTCTGTTCAGTTCCTGGGTTAATTTCCATAATTTATTTGATGTCAATGCCACCCTCGGGATCATAAAGACTTTTCCTAATGAAATGTGTTGACTGCACACAATTCTTCTTTCATTTCCCCTTTTTCCTCGTTCCCCAATAGTACCATAGCATTGCTCCTGTTTTTTTTCCTACCAAAATTATTATAGTACTTGACAACTTATTTTCTCCGTTTGTCCCGTGTTTCCGTCCATTCATGTTCTAATCTGTATTCATGAAAATTGTCAAGTAATGTGGCATTATTATTACTACCTTCATTTAGTATATTTACTATTACGTTCTCCTCCCACGCTTTCATGTCATTTTTTTTGTGTAGTTCATGTTTTCCTTAAAAGCGTGATTTCTCACAATTGCAGATGCACCGGCCTGTCGTCCCCACCAAATGAGAGTACACGGCGTTGCGAAACAAGAAAATGCGAACATAACTTGCGACGTGGATGCGAACCCGAAGAAAGTCCAATTTCGGTGGTCCTTCAATAATTCAGCGGACAGCATCGACGTCCCAACCGCCCGATACAGGTTCACACATAATAATCATAAATAGCACTCACTCGCTCACATGTTCACTGCAGAATCTAATGTCTCCGTTTTTCGTTCCACACCGCACACGGATACGCCGCCAAGTTGTTCGCTCCACGACGGCGGCCCGCTCCAATGTGCTTTAACCACAGACATAGATTGTGATTAACGTCGTCCCTGGGAAAAAGTATTTTTTCCTACTCGTTCCCAGTTTTAGAAGAAAGTGTATCCGGAACGCGAGAGAGACTCACACCTGCATTCTTTCAAATTCCGCCTATTCTCGATAAATTAAAAGTGACGATCTCTATCTGTGGACTGGATAGAGTTATATCTATGTTATATCGTAGTACTAATGCATAAGTACTTTCTCCTCTCACCTTTTCCACTGTATTAACTCCACGATTTTTCGGAGAATCAGCAGAAGCAACATTTACTCTGGGGTTTTTCATCCCTTTGAATGTTTAACATAAACATGAATTATTTACGAGATTTCTCGCACGCGTACGACTCACAGTCACACAGTTTGTCTCAGGATATTTTGAACGGGTGTTTTAATCCCATTAATTCACGCAAAGAAAAAAGGGGAGAGTCAAGGGGAGTTGACACAGGAAGGAATCTTCCTAGAGTATTTCCCCAAAATCCGGGCATTAATAATGTGATCTTCCTCAAGTTCAAGTTTGACGAGAGCTTTATCTGCTCGATGCACTCACCCCTCAATCCAATGAATTACAAATCAGACTACAAACTTACGCCGATCTTTTCCGGGTATTTTTCATATCCCGGCTCTTTCTCTAGTACAACACGTGGACGACAACGAGAAGAACGACTCCCGTACTCAAAGAAACACCGGGTAAAGATATCCGCCGTTTGCATACTCTCTATGTCTACGTCTAATAACGTTCTTATCCAATTCGTCACTCTGAAAGAAAAAAACTTTTAAAAAAAACTCAAAATGTGGTGACTGTAAAATTCTTTTTCGGATTTTGAACAAGTTTTTTTTGCAGAGAAACATAGAGGAAGAGGAATAAAGTTGGGAGGAAGATTGCGTAAAAAGTGTCACTACGGAAAAGGCAAGGCCACAAGTGAAACGTGGACAAACTTTCCATGCCAGAGACTCAAGTGAGACTCGTAATTTTTAAGTTGGTTCTGCGCTCGTTCTTATTTATTAACCGGAAAACTTTTTAGGAGCCTATGGCAGTGAAAGTTTACATTTTAGATTTCCTCAGTGAGTCACCAAAACCCGTTGCATAAGTGGAACTTGCACCTTTTCCCGTCTAATCCAATTGTAATTAAGGGGCAAACAGGAGTAGCAGCAGGCGGATACCCTTCGGGTCTGTAGTCTGAATACATCCGAAGTGAATAAAATGCTGAGCCGTTAAAGTCAACTGGTGGTGCCGGGGAACCAAAAAGCCCAAACTGCAATTACAGACGGGCTCAAAAATCGGTAAAGTACCCGGGTATTATTATATAGTAAGGAAAACAACGATTTAGAAAGATCGGATAGGACGAGGAATCTAGATCGCCGTAATACTACAACAACCAACCTACAAGAACGAGTTCACGACTTCATTTTGTGTGTTGCTGCGGACTTGTGGACCTTGTTTGTACGTGGCGTTGTTGTTGACATTTACGACGTTGCAGAAGCCATGAAGCGTATTAAAACAAGGGAGAACATATCACTTTGTTACTTGAGCGTGTTACGGGGATTTATTGCAAAGTGCACATTGCGGCTTGCTGTACTCCTGGATGATTGCAATTTATGCAAAGGAAACACTGAATAATTGAAGGGCTCTTTTGAATTTTGCAGAAGCGGTGGGACTCGCAGTACAGTCACTTACGTTCCCGTGTCTGAACATGACTACGGAACGCTCCTTTGCTGGGCAAGTAACAAAATCGGGGACCAAAGAGTGCCTTGCGTGTTCCATATTATAGCAGCAGGTACGCGAAATGACTCAAATCAAACTAAAATATTTTAATATATTAACAGCTAAAACAAGTCTCATGATGTCATAATATGAAACATGAATGACTTCATTATTTATTATTTACGGAAATTGAAGTAAATTGGGTTTAACTTTAGAATTAAAGTTGACATTTTCACTTGTAATTTTTGTAGGTCGACCAGATTCCGTACACAATTGTACAGTAGCAAATCATTCGACAGATTCATTTTTCCTAGCGTGTTCTGAAGGATTCAACGGTGGTTTGCCCCAATCTTTCATTCTTGAACTTTACGAATCTTCGTCCCTCAAACCCAAAGCGAATCTTACCACAATCTACCCGGTGTTCAGCGTTACTGGCTTGGAACCCGGGCAATCGTTTTTGGCCAACGTGTATGCAGTAAATAACAAAGGGCGCTCCGAACCCAGCATCGTATCCGTCTTCACAATGAGACTTCCCGAGAAGATCCTGACAAGGGAAAAAGGTAAGACATCGTAACAATCAACATTTTTTGTATTTTTAGATGTTGACTACGACTAACTTCCGTGTTTCAAATAGCAACGACAAACGACATATATATTATATATAGCATCTGTGATGTTTTGGGGTTGGTTGGCAGAGTTCGTTGTTGGTCGGCTTCCCTCTTTAAAAAATCTTATACGAGGTAACAAAGTGAGAAAAGAAAGGCGTGTCTTTGTGCTAATCGAATTCAACTTTTGAAACACACAAAAGAGCTGAGAGCTGGCAACAAATTACGTTGTGGTCGCCTTCTCAGTTTGATCTTTGATTAGATCTCCTACTTTTTATGAGTGCAGCCAACCATGCACTCAAACTGGCTCTTTTCCCTTTTCTGGTTGTAAGGTACAATTTTCCTTTCTTTCTTTTTCTCATCTTAGGAACCTCGTTCGCCTCTCTTCTCGTCTCTTTTGAGACAAAAGTACGTTATATCTGTAGGTTTTCTCATTCTCAAACTACTTTGACTTGTCCTCGACATCTAAATGCACACAGTGCAATGTTACACTCAGTCAGAAAGAGAGAAAGAGAAAAGCAGCGTTCTATGAGATCTTTAAAAGGAGAAAGTAATAGACAGAGAAAGAAAGAGCTTTCACTTCCTTTTCCATTTTGGTTTTCTTCTTCCTCATCTGTGCTTTTTGGACAGTCTTTGTGCCTTTCGCTCCTTATCTCACGTTCAGAACAAGGACAAAGTGCACACAAAGTATTATTACTTCAAAGGCCGGAAAACACGGGTCCAAAATCTAAGGAGACGCGAAACTTCTTCTCTTCCCATTTCATAGCGTCCCTTGTCTCTCTCCTTCTTAAGAATTTTAAGAATTTGTCCTTTCCCTTCATCTCATTCGTTTTTCAAACCACTCACTCATCGTTTTTCATTGTTTCCGTATATTTTTCCGAAATGATGAGAAAATCACAGTCTTGCTTTGCTTTATTAATCCTTATCTTATTTTGTCTTGTCCTCATCGCATTTGAAGTCTTCTCTGATTTTCAAATTTTAACTCAAAAATATACGACAAAATAGGAAATGAATTTTATGAACCACCTCCAGAATGTATTACTTAACTTCTTTCAAATTTTAATTTAAAATTTTTTCACGTAATTTTACATTCAACATTTTTGTAAGCCTCCAAAAAGCCAACCCACATTTCTCATTGTGAAACCAAAACGAATTTAAATTTTGTATTTAAATAAGTAATATTAATTAAACGTGTAACTCAAAGGAAGGAGGAAAAAAGGATTTTTCTTTAAGAACAAGATAATAAAAAAGAAAGTGAACAAGAAACCATTTTTAATTTAA
This sequence comes from Harlomillsia oculata, assembly GCA_019776145.1. Taxonomy (NCBI): domain Eukaryota; kingdom Metazoa; phylum Arthropoda; class Collembola; order Entomobryomorpha; family Oncopoduridae; genus Harlomillsia; species Harlomillsia oculata. Next base: position 60,570 of record JABASF010000003.1, on the reverse strand, counting down.
GAAGGAAGGTAAAATTTTTAATTACATTCCGGTTTCCAGTTTCGTAGCTATACTTATCTTCTTTTGATTTTACCTACACATGACTGCGTTTCAATTTACGCGTTTTTTTTCTCTCGAATGACACACTTTTCGAGAAAAAAAACCTTTTGTACATTGAACCTCAGTCAGTAATATTTAATCCGAGTTCTTTTCAAAGGAAATATTTAATTAAATTGCAAAGTTATTTTTTCTTGGAAAAGGACTAGATTTCAATGTAGGTAACTTGCATTCAAAATGGAATACGAAAGGATATAAGAAGTACGTTTGACAGTATACATTCAAGTGTGGAAAAGTACCGAGTTTTGGCGAAAACTAGGAAAAGTATAATATCATTAAACACAGATGACCTCATTCGATTACTTTATAAATGTAACAACTTGAAAATCCTAAGTTAAGAGGAGGTTTAATGGCGAATTATAGACTGGTCAGTCGAATCGTCCGTGTTGGGTTATAACAGTTTGTCGTCAACTTTATGATTTTGCCACGTACAAACTCCACTTTTTATGGACACTTGTGCCCAGAAAACGCAACTGGTTAAATGTGTAGAAAGAAAGGTTAGGTTTATATCTTATTCCGTACTCTGTAGTAACATTTCGTTTTCCCTCCCATGGGTTTTTCCCTGTATAAATTCTTAGTTTTGCGGTGGTGGTGCAGGTTCTCAAGAGGATTTTGTACTTGTAATTTTACAATTTTCTTCTTCTCACTCCACCCTTCACCGCTTCCGACGAAAGCTATAGCACAGCCACTTCTTTTCGAGGTGGTTTTCTCCTCGTGACCTAAAAATGTCTTGGAAGAAACGTCAGAAATGTAACCATTTCCATTACCTGCTCAACTGCGGTGATAAAATTTTAAAATTTACGACAGTGACGTTTCTCATAACACACTACAATTTATTACTGTGTGAAATGTACAAAATGTCGACAAAACTTTGCGTTCAAGGTGTCGTAAAATGAGAAATTGTCACCGAATGAGTTTTCTCTCTGACGCACTTTCAGACTTCCTACATTATTATGACAAATTCTACCATATAAAAACAAGTACAATGTACAACTCCATTAAACAATATGCATTTTAAATAAATAAGACATTTTAAATACAATCTCAAAGAATTTTAAACAGAAATTTTCATTTTCAGGAATGTCAATATTTAATTTTCATATGAAGTTGCTCAATATTCAAACAAAAGACATTATTTGTTCTGCCAGCACGAATTAACAAGTGTTGAGGAAAAATGGATCGACCTGGCGCTACTGACTTTTTTCCCTTTTGGTAAAGTAGTGTCGATTACAGTTTAAAGTATCTCTTTTTTGTGCGACTGTCGAAAAAGCAGTTTACATTATTTATGTGCATCGTAAAATCTGCATGCGTACACACACATTTTTCTCTAGCTCCTTCCGTACCCTGAAAGTAAAGAAACAAATGAAATTCTTTAGAGTCTATGGATCGGAAAGAGGGAAAATTCATTAGATCAATTTTCTGGAGAGGAAAAGGAAGATGAGACTCTTGAAAATGCAAGGAATGTCAAAAGTTGGCAACAAATGTGTTGTGTAGGAGGCTTTTGGCATATTTTGAGAATGTAATATTCGAGATAACATAGTGAAATTCCCCTTTTGAGAAATCACTTGAAGGGAAATGAAATCAAAAGTCAATCTATCAACAAATAAAAAGACAAATATTATTGTTTTTCAAAAATGATTTTTTTAGCCCACACGTCAAAATATTACCAAATGTATATCTTTATTTGCATGTTAGAATGATTTGCACATTCATTAAATTTCGCTAAATGGCGGTATATAATGTGTTGGCACCTTGGCACAAGGTCAAGTAAAAGGAAGGCATTTTGGAAATGGAAACTGCATTTTATAGTACATCTCGAAGAAAAATATGAGTACAGGTTATTTTGAGAGACGTAGTTTGGACATTACCTGCCGCTGGCAAGGTTTTTGGTTGAAGAAAGTGATTATGCTAATTAGGGTTGTCGAGAGAAAAGTGGAGAAGACTTGGAGAAGACAGAAAGAGAAAGACGAGAAGACTCATTAAGCAAATGAAATGCATCTCTCACTTTCTCATCACATCCCTCACGGCCTCAAAGATTTTCCGAGCTAGCGTACTATAATACATATCCAGCTCAAATCTCACACTTTCCATAGTCGTCTCATCTCATCTTCACGACTTTTCCTTCCTACCCTCAAAACCACATCTATTCTCAATCCTTATTATGTAATATTCTTCGTGTCTTTTCTTCTCTGCTCTGTCGATCTCATTACCAATTCTGCCTCAAAACACGCTTGCGCAATTTCGCATTTCACATAATCTTCATCTCTTACCTTAAATAATGGGATTTTATTCCATGAATTCTGTGAAGGTACTAACTAATAATTGTTTTTACATTTTCTTTTCAGCTGAAAGACCGCGGACAGCGCCATTTCAACTCACGCAAACAATGAGTATCCTCATTGGAGTGGGCACAGCTCTCGTCATCGTGTCCATGACAGTTTTGGTCCTCAGGGTCTATTGCAGTCGAAAGAGAAATCGTGACAGAAGACGAAGAGACAAAGCCGCCACTCCTCTCAAGCTTGATCCTCCTGATGGCTGTGACTCCGATGAGAAAAACCCTGACGTCATTCCACTAGGTGAATTTTATTGCTTATACGTAATATACGTATTATATTCCTCAAATTATTACCAAAGTCATCCCATCTCACCCTTACTAATGCTTCAACACTTTAGACATTATAACGGCTACGGCTATATTCAACCGAGGAAGACCCTGAAACAAAACGGGGAAATTGAGGGAAAGAACGGTGGCAATTTAGCACAGACATTTGCCGCCAGTTTCCGCTTAATTACACATTCATTAAAGGCTAAAGGAACCAAGTGAAAGTGATAAATTCATCTTTGAATGAAAAATGTTAGCATTTTTTGATCGACTGAGTGGAAAGAAGAGGGGAGAAGGATTATTTCAAAAAGTGTTGCTTGAGTTGAGTTGAGTGCTCCCCTTTTTCAACTCTTTAAGAGCAACGGAACCGAGAGAAAGACAAATCGGGTCGTTAGCTACCTGTGGGACAGTTCAATTTTTATACGTAAACAACGATGTAAAAAAATCCCAAAAGTACACTTGTTGTTACAACCTAACGGTTTTATTTCATGCTCTATCTACTTTTTTAGAATTTCAAGTCCGAAAAGCTGAAGGAAAGTAGTTTTTGTTCATAAATTCCCATAAACTTATGTACTTATTTTACAAAAAAACGATAGATAATACTAGCTTGTTGATTTGGCACACATTTTTTCAGAAAAGTAAAGTTGAACCATTTATCATATGATGGCAGATGAGCACACGTGATACTTTTTTCAAAATTATGGCTTAATTTCAGGATAAAAATCTGTTAAGTGTGCTGGCAAGATGAAAATGTTCTATATGATATTCAATTAAGATAACATTTTGGCACACTGCTGCACTGTGCCATAGGTTATGAACGAGATAAGGAAACTGGGAAGAATTTCTACTTTTTTCCCTTATCTTTCTACTTTCACTTGGATTTCCACACAGCTTGGTTTTCTATTGTAATTGGAACGGCTCTTGGGCAAATTTGCAATTTAGGAACAGTTTTCAAAAGGATTCCGTTTCAGATATTTAAACTAATACTAACCTATATTATTATTAGTGTTCTTCGAGTCCAAAAAGGCAATTGATCGAAAGACGTTGTTTCTGAAATCTGGAGAAAATAAAAGGATTTCGATTTCGCAAAGACTGATCTTTGGATTTCTCGAATTGGAATGGAAATAAAAAAGAATGGCATTTGCCCAAGAGTGCCATATTGTAGATCGGACGTTCCATTGCGTTGAGGGACACGAAATAATTCTCAAGTTAATTAACCAAACTGATGATTCAGACAGAGGTTGAGCAATTCTAACCTTTTTTTCTGTTTCCCCAATAGACTCTGAAGAAGTTGAGTATTACCGCAAGCGTCAGCAACACATATCGACGATTGACACGTCTCCGGCTCGCCTTGCCCCTGGGGCCATGTCACAATACTGCACTCTCAGAAATGGAGGCATTCCACTTCAAGAACTCAACTCCATCGCACCAAGGCCAAACTTTGTTGTAAGTTATCTTTATCTAATTCCATTTACTTCCAGTAGTATATATATTTTTTTAGTTTCACAGACTTTCTTTCAACAACTTCCAACAACGCTTTCTCTTCTTTTTCTTGCATAATTTTGTAATGCGTTTGTCGTTATTAATGACTTAGTGAAATGCAGTGAGAAAGGAAAGTGCTTCCCAGTCCTTGTTTCTGCCTCTAATGAGTACCTTTTGGCCACTTAAATCAAACGATTAACGGGTTTCTTCTCCCCTGGAATTACTCGGGTAATGAACTATATAAAAGAGCGAAACCAAGGATGGATTCACGATGAGCTACTTTCTGATGAACATGTTAGCAGCTGCTGCTAAGAATACTGTATATTCTAACTGTATATTTGCTGTTGAGTGTGCAAATGCACAGTTTTCAGGAGTTGAGAAGGATCACGTAGTAATGGGCTTTTTGGTGAAAGGAAAGGGCACTTAAAAATCCACCTCTTTCGACTGTTATATAGACTGTTTCTTGGTTTTCATAGTTATGATCGTCGTTTCCCTTGCTGTAGCGTTGAAATTCTTCCATGAATGAACACAACAATGTTATGTTGTCATTCTATTTTCAAAAGGAAACAAAATGATGATTTTTTACAGAAAAATTGAAGAATTCCAAAGGAAATTACGCGATAGAAAGAAATGACTTAATATATTCTCATTTCTGCAGTAGCACAGCATTTTACATTGCTTTTTATTTGACATTTAAAAACTGGGCTTTTGTTCACTAAAAGACAAAAATAAAATTATGATGTCGAAAATGTATAATGTAATGGAAGTTAAAAGAAAGAAAAAGCTCAAGGAAAAATTGAATTATACGTAGAAAAGTTTTCTCTACAATATTTTTCTGTAAGAAAGAGCAAAAAGTGTAAAAAAGGAGTTTTGAACGTGACAAGAGAATTTTTTGGCCTTGGCGATGTCATCACGTTAGAGAAACAGTGAAAGACACTCTGGACGGAAATAATCTTCAGCCATAAAGTACAAGTGGGCTCAGCCGCGCTAAACTGGAGCAATGAGCACTTGTCCTCACAATATGTGCTTGGGTAACTACCCAAGTGACTCACACTTGAATCCGAGGAGCGAGATACTTTTGCGAGTAATCATGTCAAATGTACACAGGGCAGATGTGCCACTTTCCTCCAGTATCTTTCTCTCTCCGAGCTCCATTTCAATCTCATGCAGCTCCGGCTCCACAATTCCAAGGCTAGAATGGAGTTAGTCGGAGTGTAAGTTTGCTTTTAATCAAGTGACGCTTGAATAGGAGGACACTTTCTCAAGGGCCCCCCTTTCATTTGCATCAGATTGGAAAATAGTAATGCGACTGCTTTTACAAGGAATGCATGGAAATGTGAAACAAAACTGTGTCTCGTTTTGTCTACTTCTTTTTATAGGGATGAGATTTCGTATAAAATGGCAAAAACTATAAGTAGAGTATTCTCGTAAATGAGCTTTTTGAATAAAGGTTAAAAACACATGGTTGATGCTATACTATACGATTTCCATTTAACATTGTGACGCAGTGGAAAAAGGAGGTTAGGAGGAAGTTTGTCAGCATTTGTCCCTGGACACTTCAGTAGTTATCTTGCGTACAAGTTTTACTTGTTTTACGTGCCGTATTGTGTTTACCCTCCAGCTTGCTTTCGGCTTTAAAAAGGTATTTGCAACTGGGTATCCGTTTTGCAGAGGTCGTAAGCACATTTGTCTCGCATCTCATTACATTCTGTTCAATTACTTTGAAATTACTACATGACGCTTTACGACAAGTGTATGTTAGTACGTTTCGTGTTTGTGAAATCGTGCCGTTTCAAGTCTAGACTCTTTCCAAAAACAAATAAATGGATGATGCTCTACTTGAAAATCTAATCCAGGAATTATATATAGTCCGGTAAATTCGGAATCAGATTTTCGTAGTTATCATGACTTTATTTGTAAAACGACTGTATAATTTCAACCAATTTATTGATACTGATTATATTTGTTAAAAAGGAGGCATGATTGATTTAGAATTAGTATACTGCATGTTGAAACTAAGCCTTATGCGTCTTACGTTAGTCTAAAACTGCAGTTGAGAAAGTGAGAAAGTCGCGTGTCCCGGTCATTTTGAGACCACAAGGAAAATTTATCGAAGGATTATACAGCGATTGGATCATTAATACGTGCTAATTTTGTAATTTATTTTCCTCTTCCGTCATATGGCGCGTCTCTTTCTATGATTTATGGCATGGTCGTCCAAAACACGCCACTAAACTCTACTTTCACTCTATGACACCCTCCAACTCTTGTTTTTCAAGGTGCTGTGGTGCAATCCGGAATAGCTGCAAGTGAAATGCAACTGAATGTGATTTTTCCTGCTCGGTTTTACACTGCGTGTTGCATTTTTCTGGGAAATGAGACTTTTTATTCGACATACGCCTTCAAAGAGGTGAGGTACGGTATGAAGGACTTCATAAGGTCCATGGCAGTTGAAATTGGAATCGACAGTATAGCTCGTCAGACGTTTTCCCCTTCAAAGTTCCGTGCAGCATTTACGAAGTATTGATTCCCGGATTTTTTCGGATTGTAGATAGTCTTTAAGAAAACGAGAAAGAAAGCGGGATATTTTTGAGGTAGATTGGTATTCGTCGACAGACTTCACAACTTTTTTGGGTTGTGACTGGATCAAAAAAGTTGACAAAGGGTCAAAGTCACGAGGGGAAAGTGAAAGTCGGGAGACAAATGAATTACTCCAGTAGTGTAAGACAGATTCTTCGTCTATACGCGGACAGAATGTCACTTTTCTGTCTGAAATCGGCACTTTCCCTCCAAACTCTGTGACAAATGGAATCAACTGCCTTGTTTCTGATGGGATTTATGGCTTTCTGATCAGTTTGATGAACTGGACTTGATGATTTGGGGTGCAACATAATGAGGTACACGGGCCACATAGTAATAATACGAGAAAAATCTTTCGCCAATGCTTATTGTGATTGCGACCCTCGGTGCTTTGTCCGTATGGTCAAAAGACTCCGGAAATTGAAGCAAGTGTCTCATTTAGAACACTTGTGGGCAGTCACATCGGAAATGCACATGATATTATTATGGTATAGCTATGAAAACTCCAGCCAAAAAAATTGTGGTCCTTTCCCTCGTTTGATCTTGACTACTGCTGGTGGAAAAATTGAACAATGTGGAAGTGTGAATACTAGAGAACGTAACGGAGGAGGGTGAATTGGACCTTTTCAAAAATTTGGAATACGTGTGAGTCTGAGCGTGGAATTTTCCTTTTTTCTTTCGTTCGATTCAAATGCAATGTATAATTGAGTTAAAAGACGTCGCAAAAAAATTCGTACGGTAGTGTTGTAAATTCGAAGTCACTCCGGGAATGACATGTGGGAATGACGTGAGTTTTTTGGCACAAGCTGACGGAAATGAACAAGTGGAGATTGAACAGGGAATGAAAAGGCTTGGATTGAGAGGAGACGAAGACGAAGACGAGAGGAGAGAGAATGGAATGGCAAATGGCAACGGGTGCAGACAACGGGATGCTCGGGTACTTTTATTCCAAAAAAGATGCCCGGGTATTCTGGAGAGTAGGGCTGAAGCGACGTCGTTTCCTTGGAAGATGAGGAGAGCTCTCTTGTAGCGCTTCTCAATGGACTCCTTCTCGTCTCTCTTCCACTCAAAAAGCTCACGACACTTTTTCCAGCCCAAACAATTGCGTCAACTCTCAATTCCTCCACTCAACATCTTCCCTTCTCATTATTTTCATACTTTCTTCTCCTTTTTATACTCAAAATACCCAGAATTTTCCTCATCATTTTGAGTGAGTTACGACTTGCTGTTTCCTTCCACTTGGAAATATAATTCCGTATTTTTTTTGCAACGGTAACACCCTTTTTAATTCGCACGCTAGGATTAATTTTGTAGTAGCATCAGCGTATATGTAAAAAAAAATGGCGAAAATTTTATTCTATTATTAATATCGTGTTACGGTGTTCATTTTTTAGCTGTTATGCCAAAGTTAAAAACTTTTCACCTAGCAGACCAAACGAAGGTAGGAAAAAGCAGGTCTTTAACTGTTTAGAAATGGCATTTTGTGGCACATGTGTCGGAGGTTATCGGTGGCTTATCTGCGTCTGTTTGCACTGACACGAACATTTGTGAGACAAGCCGAGCGAGACTGGAAAGCTAAGACGCGCTTGATCATCACTTGAGCCTCACTTTCTCACATTTCCACTGCAGATTGCATCAAAAACATTCTCGCAGACGAGAGAAAACGACGACTTGTCTAGAATACTCGAGCAGAACAACTGGGACGGCAAAAGGGAATAGTTTCTATCTCCAATACCCGCAATTCTCGCACTGTCTCTCTATATAACGTATACCTTTAATTCTTACTATACTGCACTCTTTCTTTTAAAAGGTACTTTTGAGAATGATTTTGATAGCACTTTATTCGCACATTGCAGAAAAAAGAAAGAAAATAATAGTAGGAACGTAGGGTTCTAGCACTTTTCCCTGGTGTTCGTATACAAACCCGTTGTCGTTTTCTTTCTACCTTATGCACGAAAGAAGGTGGATGGAAAGGTGTAAGGTGTACGTATTATAACAACGTCTTTTGCTCCTCGATTGAGGATTTCCCTTGAAAATAATCTTTTTGAAGTCCCTTTTTGCTGGAACCTTTTGTGCGGAACACTGTGTCTGTTTCACAAAGCACTTTTCTGGTACATTTGTTCTCCATTTGAGTTGTTCTTGAGCAAATCCTTACAGAGTCCTTATCGTTCCTTTCATACAGTTGAATCCACTTGGATTCCGCCAATACACCCAAAAAAGGTCATAAGGAAATATGTAGGTAAAGGGTTATCTCTTTTTCTTATCAGGATTGACAAAGGTATTGTATCATCAGATAAACCAGTACCAAATAAGCTTTTGCTTACTGGTTAAACCTCAAGAAATGGAGAAATCCTTTAACTAGTGTATTCTGAGAGAATAAATGGAAAAATTAAGTTACATTAGTTGAAATTGTATGCGTAGAACTCGAAAAATTATATTATAAAAAATATCATATTTACATACTACAGCAGTTTGCTTTTTCGAACAGTTTTGGTTTACTGGTTTACTACTATTTGCTATTGTTATTTGTTTGGCGGTTTTTAAGGGGAAAAGTAACAGTCAGTAGGAAAAACAAGTTCGTATTTCTTCTAAGTCATTTTTCAGACTGAGTTGCGTTGGGTTGCAACTGCGACCGTAGTAAATACGAAGAGCGTGTGTGAGGAAGTCAAGTCCATACATCTTAGTCTTGACTTTGGAACATTTTTGCTGATTTTATAGTGAAAAATGATATGTGGTGTCTCTTTGCCAAAAAAACAAGGGACTGTGGAGCGTTTTATCCAAAAGTTTTGTCAGTAGTCGAAACAAGAAGCAGGCGAAAAACGAAACGATTTTGTCGAGTTTTTGGCCGCCGGCCCAAAAAACATGACACTTCCTTTGTGCTTACTTCCACTACATGCTAAGTCATTAAACAACGTCATTGTGAAATGTTATTAAAATTCTTAAACGACTTTTTTCACATTTTGTTTTGGTTTGAAATTGCAGGGTGCGGAAACAGCATATGGGACGACATTTACAGCAGGTTGTCCAACACTGCCAAGACATCATCATCCAGCAAGTGGTAGTAGTTTAGGAGGAATTCCTCCACACTTGTTGGAAAGTAGTGGCAGTACTCATTCGTTAGAGTGGCCAAGCTACCAAGGTGCGGCGGGGATTCCTAGAAGGCAAACGCATATGGGTGGGATTCAGGGTATTCCACCGCCGCCGATGCCCGCTCAAATCCCGCCTACAAGAAATCTGTCTTCCTTCCGACCCGGGAACCATCCCTCGTCTCCCGCTACTCAATCAACTGCCACTCAGTCGACGGCCTACGATCTACAACAAGACGCCCAAGTGCCCGACAAAATCGAGAGCACCGTTTGATCTTCAAGTGACAATGAAGAAAATACCCGGGCGTCCTGAGAAAGGAGGACTCTCCCGAAATTTCCTACAAAGTGCAACTGTCGCTTTCCCAACCCTCTACTTTATTACTTGACTCTTGACAAAGTGAATCTTGTGTGTACGTTTCCTTCGAAAGCTAATTGAGCTCATCCATTTGCTCACGAACAAATTTCAAATACCAAAAACCGATTTTTTTCTTTCCCACACCACATTTTTGTAACCTTACTAATAATCTATTTGTAAACAGTAACCCATTTACCTAAAAAACACAAAAATAATGTACTACTATAAAAAATTGTGCATATCTACGATACGATTTCGTTCCTGTGTTGAGTCGTCGAATCGAAATCCAAAGCTACAATCATCCAAAGAAATATACCAAAGAAAAACTGATTACTATTATAACAGTTAATTAGTAAATTTAATTACTACAACCGGGTGGATTCTACTAATTCATCGTAATATACGCTTACCATTTGTAAAGGATCGTTTTTTAAACTATAAAAGTTTGTTGTATAGAATTCCAGTAAAAGAACAAATACTAGAACCCAACGTACAATTGAAAAATCAAGAAAAGTGAAACGTTCTAGTAATGTCTTAATTTCCAATTAATAATTACTACTCAAAGGGATTGCACATTGTGTAAAAGTATAAATTAGCAATTAGAGGATTTGAAAAATGACTATTGTACTATTATGTGAATTTCCACAGGAATTTTTTTGTGGGTTGTAAAAGCTTGGTTTTGTTCGACACGCCAAGTTGCATTGTCATTCGTTTGGTGTGCCCTTAATAAGGAGTGATTGATGACTTTGTTGAGACAGAGAAAGAGAGACTGTCATTTTCTCCAGGAGCTCTACAGTGCGGTGCAGCCTGGACAATTAATAGTGTGTGACTACTGTGGTCGTCCAGATGTGCTCTTTCTCTCTTTCACTCCTCTCGTGTGCACAACATACCACTTCCACAACAAAACAATGCATTTTGAAACCCGAAAACGCGCCGGTTTTGTTTCTAGTCTATCTTTTTCTGTGTCACAAAAAATACCCGCGTGATTCTTGTTTCCGGGATGTTCTATAGAGAAAGAGAAAACCCCAAATTCATTGAGATTGCTACAATAGAAGGAGAGAAGGGAGAAAGCGAATGACATTGACAGGTGACGAGTTCCAATTCGCCATTGTGACATGTGCAATTTCCCTGTCAACTCTCCCGCGTGTGTCCCACATTTTCACGAGGGTTAGACCCGGTGAACCATTCCCGTTGACATGTATTGCAAACTGAGCCGGAAGGATTCCGACAACGAGTCACAAACTAAAACCAGATTCATTATTTTGGTTTTCTTTCGTAAGCAATTATTACTACTATAATAACACTTTTTGTCTCGTGTTTCTTCTACAAGAATGTATCTTTGAAAGTAAAATTACTGGGTGTACAATTACTAATACTACATTCATCTGAGAGTTAACATTATTATACTATCCGAAGAGTAAACTGTATAAATGTAATGTTTTCAGTGAAAATGTGAACAAGGAATTCGTGATAAATGGCGTAAACTGGTAAACTTAATATTTATTAAAAATGTAAAAAAAATCTCACAAAAATCTTTTGTAATTAACAGGAAAAATGAAAACCAAAAAATTGAGTATGTAAAATTCTTTCTTTCAAACAAAAAAGGAAAATACTCGCTCACTTAAAAAAGATTGTAAATGTATTATGTAACATATAAAAATTGTCGTATACTCTCAATGTTACCCAAACTATAAATAAAAATCAAACTTAACCTTTGCGAATTTAAAATCGATACATTTTATTTTTAGTACATTTGGAAACTTCAAAGCAGACAGTCAAAATAACATTTCACAAGGGGCACATCAACATCAGCATCAACATCCGACGCAGACTGACGTATACGATTCAAAGTTCTTGAAAACCTTGAAACTCGCTCCGGCAAATGAACTGAAAGGTGAGCTTTCACGTTTCATGATCCTCATGACACATGGAAAAAGAAAAAAACCCACTCGTTTGAGTCATTAAGTCAAGTGGATATTGGCAGGAGGGAAATGAGCGGCTTCACTAGAAAGATTGCAAAATTGCAATTGTGAGTCATTCTGAGAAAAGCATAATAATATAAGAGACGTACGTGTGTGCAGCTCAAGAAATATCCGTCCCGGGGATACTGTTGGAATGTGGAAAATGGACCCTTTACTTTTAGAGATGTCATTTAGCCCCCGATTTCGTGGTCCATTTTGAAACTGAAGAGATGAGATGGGCAGATCGAATTGATATTAGCCAAAACATCACCGGGAACATTTTCTCTTCCAAATTGCAAACCTGACGTTGGCATTGGCATTTCATCTCCCATTGCATGGCAAAAACACTATTCTCCAAATCAAATCACTCAAACCCGTACCAAACTGTAATCTTCTATCTTTAACGTAAAATGTTATGATTCCTATTCCTACGAAAACAGTTCAAAAAAAATCCTTCGGAAATTTTTGAAACTCCAAATCAAAGTGAAATTACTTTCTTAAACTATTTCTCAAACATGCTAAATATTTTAAGAAAAACGAGAGTAAAAAGAATAAAAAGTGATGCTGAAGAAAAGAAATTGGTGCATTGAACATCATTGCATTGTTACAATTTTTTTGAAAGGATAGCCCTCGACAGAATGAAATATGACGAGGTGAGTACGAGAGTGTTGCAAAGTCTGTTTTTCGTGAGAGGAAAGTTAACCTTTTCTCATGGCCAGTCCATCATTTAGCCTTAAGAGAAACTTTTTCCAAATCCCAGTCTGCCTTGGCGGAAAAACCATGCCTGCCTTGCACTTCTTGTGCTTTTTCTTACAAAAAACACCACATTTCTTCACACCTTATAAAAACGAGCTAAAGGAAAAAGTTTTCTTGTGTTCAAAAGACATAAGGTATTAATGCATGGAATCTATGAAAAGACTGCTAAAAAGAATAAACTCAATGAGAAAAACGGACCATATAAAGTTTATAATATCATATCGTCTTACACCAAAGTGAAAGCTGCGTAGTTCTCTCTTATATCAGAATCTGATATATAGGTTTTTTAAAAGAAGTTGTATATAATCGTATATACAGCAAGGTTCGCAAGTGAAATTGTAGTTGGTACTATACTGGAATATAGGGAAGGACGAAGGACACAAGGAACATGAGAAAAGTGAAGCAAAAGGCCTTTTCAATGTATCTTCCTCCATGATTATTCCTTTTGATAAGCTCCATTGTGATTTATCGCGTCTCCCCTTGGCTCAACTGTAAATAAATTTACACCCGAGTCTATAACACACAGCCACGACGAGTTCGCTACGACGACGACGACGACGACGTGCCGGCACGAGCACAAGCACACAATGTCGAAAACAAAAACCAAACCTTTTATTCTCTTTCCTTTATATGTGTGATAATACTTACTACTTTCATATATGGAATGAAAACTGGGACTGCTTTCTGTCGGCATTCTCAAATCCTTTGGAAAATTCAGAGAAACAAAAGGCAAGTTTCAGGTAACTCAGGATATTGAAATGACGAAGTGAAAACAATGGGGCTGATGGTACCGTCGGAAGCCCGAGCGAACCACACTTCAAATAGACAACATGAAAGACAGACAAAGAGTCGAAACTTGTACTCTAATACGTATTGTTCAGTGTTTGGTTACCAGCACCGTTTTGGTGTGACATAAAAAACAAATTTGCGTGGATTTAGAATTCTTTTTGGGAAGTGTATCGTTTTAAACTTAAGGGAAAGGCAATCTCAGCCTGTCTCCGGGTTTTTGGGTGGAAAATGCAGAATAAAAAATGACTTTGGGTATTTCAAAAAGCCTGTTTTTGGAACGACTGTATCATTTCCTCTTGGGTATTAATATCCACAGCGTATATACACACACCAACTTTTTGAAACCAACAAGCAAAGCGAAAGGACGAAAAGAGTAAATCCACCCAAATCTGTCTTTCACATATTTATACAGGACGAGGAGGGAAAACTATAGAAGAACCTATAAGAAAATAACAGAGTGATATTTGGAATCCATAAGCTCAAATCCCACCAAATACTACACAACAATGACACATTTCCCCGACAGAATACTCGGATTCAGAGTCGAATGATGATCTACTAGCATTTTCGATATAACTCTTTTTGATGAAAGGCAACGTCCACGTCCACACTGCAGAAAGAATAATAACTCTCTTAAAAATCGGGATCTTCGGAATTTTGCTGCTCAAGTGGCCATGACACGACACAACGCAAAGATGCGGAAAATATCCATCGTCATACCACCAACATCAACTATCAGAGCATCACACAAGACACAGTGGCAAAAGTGCACATAAATTTGCATTGAAATATGACTTTTCGACTTGACTGTCCCATTCTAATGCTGTCTTTCAAGTCGTCTGCAGTCCATTTTTGCCAATAATATAAAACCTCAAGCAAACGGAATGCAAAAAGCGTATAAGTGTATAAAAACCAGAACATACATTGATACGGTGGCAATCCGCGAGTTATTTGGGGAAGGAAATATCCAATACATCTCTCGAGGAAGGGTTTGTAGATTTTTTTGAAGATTATGCGTTTGAGTGAGATATACGAAAGTGAAATCTAATAGGATAGGAATACTAGAAGAATGAGGAAAAGGGAAGAAGAACCTTGAAGGCATGTTTTTTCATGTAGTAATGCCTTCTTTCACTGGCGGGTGAACAAGGGTGCACAATTGAAAGTGTAAGTGTATATAACACAGTGCATTTTTCATTGCACACTTTGGCACATTTGAGTGAGTGGAAGAGACAAGTCTGGTGTGTGTTTGCTCCGTTTTGGGGATGATGCTGAAAAAGAAGAAGGGAAATGGGGAAATGCCCCAAAATGTACAACGGGACTTTTTGAAGAGACTTTGAGAGCATATAAGAATGGAATGTATCTGATGAGTCTGAGTCTGAGTTTCCTGCAGTCGAGTGCCATCATTTCCGGAACAGCTCAAGTGACTCTTTCACTACAAACCCAAAGTCATCCCTTTCAGTCCAATATCTTCAACCCACTCCGACGCTCGTCCGAGACACTTTCACATTAACAGGGATTCGAGATTCACATTATCCATGCCTTCATTCATCCCGCTCATGCTTTTAAGCAAGTAGATAATGTGACGATGGTGTCTCACAACTCATGTTACTACTACTTCCAAAAATGAAATCTCAAAACACGACTTTCCTTTCTATAATATACATACACGTGCATTTCTACAAAAAAACAAGCAGTTCTGTACAATATGAATGGGAATGGCAACATCGTCACTTCGTTTAGTTTAGAGTTTTCCTTTCTCGTTATTTCTTCTTGTGATGGAATGTAATTTTTCACCCGATTTTTCACAGTGTTGGGACAATAACTCTTCAGCTGGGATATGGATGGATGCGTGTCACTGGGTCTTGGGAGATGAGTCTGCAAAATATGACACACGGGAGATTCCCGAGTGCTCACATTTTTCAAGCTTGACATTTCTTCTCCTTTCTAATACCACTTGTACGGCATTAACGTGTACTACAACATTCTTATCTCCTCAAAGGAGTAAGGAAAGAAAAACAGTGAAAGACATGTTTCAACGCCAACAAAAAACCAAGAGTTTGGTACTTTTCCCAACCCTCCGAGCACAATTAGGTTGAGAAGTTTCATTCATGTCTTTGTGCATTTTGTCCAGCTTCCAATAGAAAACGCCAATGAAACACCAAATTGTACTCATGAAACCAATGAAAATCAAAGAACTAGAGTTACGTTAAAGTCAGACCGAATTCGAATTTGACCAAGTTAAGCCCTGAAAAGATCTCGAATGTTCATCAACAGAGCTCAAGTGCCTGTGAAAAGGTAACCTACTTAAGACCACAATGACAAACCTCGGTGGGAAAAGACTTTTTCTTTACAAAAAATTTGATACTGTCAAGAAAACGAGAGAAAATCTCGATTCTATAGGAAAACATATAAGATACAAGATACAAGCTGCATAAAGCGGTATAAATATAACAAGAAATAGGTATACCTATAATTGAAACTCCGAAACCAAATCCAAGTGGGTATAAAAAGGGGACTGGGCATCAACTAGCCAAAACATAAAACCGAGGGTTAAGTTTAAGTTTTATTTTACGCTGTGAAAGGCATCGTTTAGAATTTTCATACAAAAGAAAACAAATGAATGTGAAATGTGAATGATTTAACAAATCAATCAAACACAAAGTAAAGGAAGAAAGTAAAAGTAAAACTACCTAAATCTAATATCTAATATACATCCAAAATCCAAACCAAAAGACCCTGAGTGTCACAAGTAGTTTGCTTAAAAAACATCCCAAAATACTTTTTTATTCCGAGTTAGTTAGTCAGTTAGTTAGACTTTATTACCGAATATGGCCCATGCCCATGACCACGACCTCTCCGTACATTATTGACCTGTTACTTATTACGTTCCAAAGAGTATAATCTTTGATTACGTTCTAAGGAGCATATTCACGTCTTAAAATGTGATATATTAAATGGCTTCAAAAGACGACTTAGTTTTGATAGCACAGATATAAAATTTATGAAAGTTCAAGTCGTTGTTTTTTTTGCTTTCTTGAGAATCTGGCTGAGATTTCGCATGGTATATTCGTTAAAGTCTGGTACTGCACTGGATTGACCAAGAAAAAGAAAAGTAGTATTTGGTAAAAAATGCATGTACTTTGTCCAGTGGGAGGGAATCGAATCAGATTTCCCAAGCGAGAAGTGAATCCTCATATAGATTGAACCTGGTGACTCTTTCGACAATCATCCACCGGGTTATCTTCTTTTCTACGCGAAATTCAGCTTTCGCTGGAAAATGGACTTGGGACCAAAAAAGAAATACGTGCTTCCCTCAACTGGTCCAGCCACAACTTTTGTTAAGACAAGTACATCGACTTCTTGTCTGTGATTGGGATTTACTTCCGTTCCCTCTCACAGTGTCTCACGGTGTCGATCCTATTAAAAGTACACCATTTCGAATTTTTCACTAAAATTTAAAAAAAGCCTTACGCGTTTAAACTACCTATTTTGACCAGCATGAAAAACCTTAAAACGAATTTTTAGACAAAAAAACCGGTCTTGTACATTTCTGTCTCCTAAAGTGTCCTAAGTCCTAAGCCTAACTTTGTGGAATTTTGCTTTCATTCAATAGCCATCTGGAGAGAAAAAGCCAACTCAGCGAGGAAAGTTGGAAGGAATTCATGGGTTTGACAAAGAAAGCTACCCGGAAATTATCTTTTCGTTTGCTTTCTTTCTTACTATCATTGGGTTCGATTTCATCGGGTGCTTTCAAACTTGGACATCCTTGGTTTGAATCTTCTTATTAAAATTATCGTCATAAATACAATGAAAAGTATGAGCAATGTACGACTTCGAAACTCCAATTTCCAAACATTTCAAACAAACAAAAGAATTGAAATGCCGAGAAGTGAAAAGCACGCTGGAATCTGGAAATGCAGACATTCACAATCCACATGCGCCCTACACCGCGAAAGTATCAAAAGCAAGGGAGACAAGGAATGAATGTCATTTCTTTCGGTTTAGGCAGTCCACAGAATAGATTTTATTTCGTCGTGCGTGTACGTGTGTGAATGTGAATGGGAATTACAATTTACAATTACAAGCTTTTATATTTCAGGGTTACATTTTGAGTTAATACTACGCACATAGTCCTCTACTCTACTCGCAGTTATGTAAATGTTGGAGTGAGAGTCTTGGGTGCCTTGTCCATTTTAATCCTTTGCTTCAGCTAAAACTGATTCACCTTGAGAATGTTTCTTGCTCGTCCGTGACATTGAACAGAAAGGATCATGTAGCCGAACATGAAGAGGAACGAGCACCGATTACATTCGACGATTAGTCCATCCATGTGCGTACTTGTATGCTGTATGTGCAAAAAATAGCACACTATCTCCACTTATTAACTGCCTAATTTAACAAGGATTTTATTAATAATTTAGCCTTGAACTCTTATTGAGACAATCTTTCTGTGACATCTACATCGTCAATCGTCACGCGACGTCGAAAATCTACTTTCCATTTCATTGCGGGGTAAGTCATTTCATTGGCAAAACAAAAGCAAACGAAAAAGGCCCTATTTCCAGAGAGTTAATGGTAGGAGAATGGGGAGTTAATTCAGTTTATAACAATAAATGTATCGAAGCATGTATCTTTGACCATTTGTTATTACATTATTTAAAAGTACTAGGAATCTTTTTATTTGACCTTTGAATCTGACAGTGAACGGGCATCATGGCTTTGTCTCGAGCTCTTGCAAAATCGTCTATAATCTCACAATGTAAGAGTAATGATTCAATTTTCAATCAAATTTTCGATTTTTGGAATATGGTGTCCAAATGTTTTTTGAAATTATTACAGGCGTGCGAACTATGGCATCCGCTCCTTTCGTGACCGGTGAACCGTCAGGTCCTTCCTTGAAAACGGCTGTTCCAGGACCAAAATCAAGTCAGCTGGTGAAGGATCTAAACAATCTTCAGGTTTTTGATTTTAGCATGACAATAAAAATTAAGGATTTTAATATGGTGCTAATAAGGTTATTGCAATGTAATGTGAAAATGTGGTTGATGTATACATGCATGATATTTCATATTTCAGCAAGGAAACAGTGTCCAAATGTTCGTTGACTATGACAAATCATTGGGAAACTATCTTGTGGACGTTGACGGAAATGTGTTTTTGGATACCTTCACCCAAATATCATCCATTCCAATAGGATACAATCATCCAGATTTGCTGAAAATGTTTACTGATCCGCATCATGTGGTATTATGAGTGATTTATCGTAGCAAGCATATGTATGCAAAGTGAAGCATTCAGTTAAGATGTTCATGCGCGATTTATTTTTAGCGAACGCTTATCAACCGGCCTGCGCTAGGTGTGTATCCCGGTGCCCAATGGATAGACGTATTGAAGGAATCTGTGCTTTCTGTTGCTCCGAAAGGATTGAAACACGTTACGACAATGGCATGCGGATCATGTTCAAACGAAAATGCCTTTAAAGCTGTCTTCTTTTGGTACCGAAAAAAGCAGCGTGGCTCTAATCAAGATTTCACTCCAGAAGATGTTAGTTCGTGCATGATTAATCAGAAACCTGGAAGTCCACAGTTGGCTATTTTGTCATTCCATGGTAAATTATCATTACTACTGTTAAATTCAGATAAGCGTAGAAACTCTTTGTGTTGATGTAACAAGGAGTGTATATTAATTTTATGTGCAGGAGCATTTCATGGAAGGACATTAGCAGCTTTGTCGACAACTCATTCTAAGGCGATTCATAAAATTGACGTACCAGCATTCGATTGGCCAGTAGCATCATTCCCTAGATATAAGTACCCACTCGAAGACAATGTTCGAGAGAACAAGGCAGAGGACCAACGGTGCTTGGCTGAAGTTGACAGTTTGATGGAAAAGTGGAAGACCACCAAAAATATGCCCGTGGCCGGTGTGATTGTTGAACCAATTCAATCTGAAGGAGGAGATTATCATGGTTCTCCCGAATTCTTTCAAGGACTTCAAGAATTGACGAAGAAACATGGAGCTGCTCTTCTTGTTGATGAAGTTCAAACAGGTGGAGGACCCACTGGTAAAATCTGGTGTCACGAGCACTTTAACTTTAAACATCCTGTTGACATTGTCACCTTCAGCAAAAAGATGCAAACTGGTGGATTCTATCATTTACCTGAATTTAGGTAGGTACTTGTACATTTTCTAATTGTGCTTAGGTGATTTAGGGATTTTTAGTTGATATGATATGATTATTTTAACGAATTGATTCGTATTTTGCAGACCTGATCAGGCCTACAGAATTTTCAATACGTGGATGGGTGAACCCAGCAAAGTGGAGGTTCTCAAGAAAGTTCTTGAAGTAATGAAACGAGACAATCTTCTTCAGAATGTTCAAGTTACTGGTGACATCCTTCTGAAGGGACTCAAGGATCTTCAAAACAAGTTCCCCAATCATTTGAATTCTGCTCGGGGTCGTGGAACATTTTGTGCCATCGATGCAACTAACACTGCATTGAGGGACAAGATTTTGGCAGGACTACGCGGTAAAGCTGTAAACACTGGCGGTTGTGGTGATCATGCCATTCGTCTTCGTCCCAGTCTTGTCTTCCAGCCTGTCCATGCCAATATCTTTTTGGAAAAATTGGAATCAGTTCTCAAGGAGTTATAAACAAATTACGAATCACGCATGCCCATGGTCATTTGTCATCTAACATCAGAAGCTAAATTGATCAGCTCTTTACTTTGTGTGCTACCAGAATCTCAATTTTGAATTTTCTGAAACCTGTGCTATGTAAGCTTTAAAATTAAATGTGGAAGTCAAACCTAAATCTCTTGACTAAAAAAGTTTTCTGTCTTCCAGTTGAAAAAGTGATCCTTCTTGGAAAGTTGTATTTTGATGAAAATGTTATCTTCTTTAACTTTAATATTGTACTAATGCTGCATCATTAAGTTGCACCAAGATAATGTTTCCTCTTTGACTTGAAAGTTGAAACTGTGTTCATTCACATTCAGACTTTTCTGACACTGCGGACTTCTGAAGGGGTACCTTAATTCTAATACGTATCATAATAACTAATCGTATATAGTCGTAATGGCAATGTAAATTAGTATTATAGAATCAAACATGGTAAAAGAAACAGTGCATTTAGCCAGTAACGATAAAATTCGAACGTCTTCCGCCGAATGCGAGCAGCCAAATCAACTGATGCAACTATACATAACTTAATTGTTAAAATTAAGAAGTTACCCAGTTCATTAATGTTAGCCACTCAAACGAACAATGTTACATGTTAAAAATGGCAGCAACAAGGTTATATATCGACCGGCTGTCATTCTACATAATTTTACATTTGAATTGAATTAATCATTCCATGAATACAATGAGAGCATGATTATATTACTAATCTGTGAAAGTGATTTAATGTAGGTTTCGCACTGTGGAGGCTTTCTAACATTTTCCTTCTTGTAACAGAAGACAAAATAAAACTGAATGAATTAATGAATATGTCAGCAAACTGTAAACTTTATGACAATTGACAATGGCATTTACTAATAACCGTAAATTGGTAATCTCTACCGATTTTCATAAATTCTTGATACAATTTTCATTAATGCATTGTTTGCTGCATGGTAAATGGTGAAGCTCTCTCTCCCATCATTAGATCATTATCATTACCGAGAGATCTAAATAAATCTAGTCTAGTGAATCGGAAAATCGGAATCCAGTCCGGTGGAAGCTGAAACTCTGAAACAAAAGCAGGTGCAAATGCAAATGCAAAGGTTTCCGATGGTCCCTGGTCTTTTAACGAAACTTTTTAATAAAGAAAAAGCATAAGAATAAACATAATTTGTATTTATTCTTAGCGGCACGAAACGTATCCATTTGACTGACACTGATGACGACACAAGATAACGTCAGGTCAGGTGCAACAAATAAAACAATCGTGAAATGATGTGCGAATTCGACACTTGTTGTTGTGCTTCACCGTGTATTGGAGACGAAGAATTATATGATGGCTGATGACGATGACTTTATGACCCAATCATTCTCCAAACGAATGATACAGATGGATTCTTAGCATACTTATTACCGACATGTTATTTATTATTGACTGATCATCATTGATCAAATTCATCATTGATATTTACGTATATTGGTTTATAACAATTTTACTTCAGCCGAAGGACATTTAAAGTACAAACGTCGTTAGGATCAATATTGTCACCGAAGATGCAGCGCCCGGTTTTTTCATCAAGAAATTGAGAATACGCAAATGACGTCAATTGCACGAATCCAAATGACTCGGCGACTCTTCGTGTGAAAGCGCTAGTGAATTCACCTTTGACAAGTTCAAATCCACTTGCCTTGAAGAATTCTAAGCATCTCTTGTACATTTCTCGCGTGAGGCCTTGTCGACGAAATTCCGGAGCAACATACGTCACAAACAATTCCGCTGCTTTGTTCACATTGTGCATTTCGAACAAATCCAATCCATTTCTCATGACGGTAAAAAATCTGCGAATAGTCAGTGTACGCGGTTCGGTGCACGGATGTAAAGGTCTTCCAGGATAGCCGGTGAAATTTATTTGCAATGCTGCAATCTTGACGCCATTTGAATAAAAATTATATTGTTTATAATAAGTATAATAAGTAACTTTTTTTGATAAGTTCGCATTTCAGGATTTGTCAAAGAGCGTAGTCAATTTTTCATTTTGTATTTTATAGACTTGTATTTTAATATTTACTTGAGTTACCTCATTTGTTGGCTTATGCATGACAATAAATGACATTTTGTCCTTCAGAAACGACAGCACTGCTGAATTTAAGTATTCAGCTCTTTGTTCAGAATATCCAACCAATTTCGATATGGGTTCATCGTGAATAAAAGCGTTCTTTCGTCGAGTCAGCACTTCCAAAACAGAGTTGGCATCTTCCTCCGAATCCGGATCGAGAAATCGGAAGACAAAGTCCTTCCAGTCACCTTCAATGAGGTCTTTCATGTTCGTGTCAGGTCAGCTGAACACTATCACCACCACGTGAAAGACCATTAATGATGAAATGATGATGCAATAGTGATATAGTGAAGTGACCCTCAACCAAAGATGAAGACATGAATGAATGAAATGAAACTTTGATGATTTGCATTTTGTCGTCTTATTCGTATTCGTCGTATCAGTCGCATGGCAAAGCAAAAGCTTTCTAAAAGACGCCTGAGTTGACTTCTGCGCCGTGTCCAATTGTTTCTCCAAAATCTCTATAGGATTGTCTTTGGTTTCTCCGAATTTTCGGGGTGGTCACCTCACCTAAGACGTCACCACAATTTGCATTTTCTCCGTCTTCTAGTAAACACGAACGAGTGACAATATTGACAATTATTGGTAACCAATGGGTTCTCCACTTCACTCCACTGCACAACAAATAATTTGTGATAATTTAGTTCAATTTGTGCACAAAACGGAGTGATTTCATGTTAGATAGATTAAAATAACACGTGGTGTCGAGCACAATCAGTTTTGTGTCATTTCATTACGTTTGCTCATTTACTTAATTTTTAAAGTATCGACATCGACAGGATACAAAACACAGTACAAAAAATGTAATTTATCGAATTTAATACTTCATCTTTCATCAGTTCTCATCGTATGATCACATCGTAGTCTTTTTTCTCGCTGCTCAGTTGACATTGTGAAACGGGTCATTAATATTTTGGTTGAAGTTTAACTGAATTCGAAAATGTTGACTAAAGAATATCGAATCGCTATGCCCATTTCTGTGGACGAGGTGGATTTATTAACTCTTTAATTAAAAATAGTTTCTTTGTAGCCAGAGTAGTATAAAATCATTATACTGATAATGTGATGGATGATTTGTAATTAATTCAGTACAAAATGGGACAATTGTACATGATTTCCAAGCACAGTTTAGAACAATCGGAAGCAGGAGAAGGCGTTGAAGTCATTCACAATGTTCCTCACAATGACAGCATTCACGGAGATGGACAATATACTGAAAAACATATCCATCTTAATAGGTTCGTGATAAGTTTGATTGCTTGATTAAATCTATGCATGTCATTGTGGATTTTAAATGCTGAATTATCATTACATTGCAGTCGGTTACCATACTGGTTGCAAAGTGTGACCCCGAGGATATTCTACGTTATCGAGAAATCATGGAACTATTATCCATACACGGAAACAGAGTATACTTGTTCATTCCTCCCGAAGTTCAGTATTTTCATCAAAACACGCTATGAAGATAATCATGGATCCACAGATAATGTAATTTGAATTGTAGCCTTTGAATTACTAATTAAATATCGAACACGAAGAACGGACGAGTTTGAATTCAATTTGTATTTGCATGCAGTGTCTTGGACTGAATGAATCAGAACTGGAGAGTCGAGAAGTCGACTACGTTGACATTGCTTATGACGAACTTGTTCCTAAGCACTACAAGGAAGAAGAAGATCCGAAATTCTTCAAATCCCGGAAAACAGGGCGTGGTCCGTTAATGGACGGCTGGAGAGAAGTTTCGTCACCTGTTATGTGCTCGTACAAATTCGTGCAGTGTAGCTTTGAAGTTTGGGGACTTCAAACTCGTGTTGAAAGTTACGCTCAAGCTGTAAGTCGGTTATTTTGAAAGTTAAGGATCTTAATTTATTTACCGCTATTTGATTAGATTGGTCGGTGGTCCCGGTCGCCGTGGAATTTGCATTATGGGAAATTAGTATTTTAAATCCACTCCAACTCCAGGTCCAGGCATATTATGTACATGTACAAATGTATACACTACGGTTTCTTGTTGTTTGACTAGGCCATTCGAGATATTCTACTTTTGGGTCATCGTCAGGCATTTGCTTGGATTGATGAATGGCACGGAATGACATTAGAGGAAATCAGGGACTTCGAGAAAAGCATGCAGAAAACAACAAATGAAAAAGTATTAGGACCCGCTCAGGAAGAAGGTGAGGACACGGGGAAGAAAGGTGACGGCGAAGCCAAAGATGCTGAAGAGGAAGCTGAAGAAGCCAAAGAAGAAACTGCACCTAGTCAGGCAAACCAAGGAGATGCTCCTCCTGCTGCTTCTGGCGGATTGCGCTCTTGGTTAGGGTGGTAAAAAATGTTATATCAAAAGATTTACCATTTACATCACATTCGAGTCATGACAATGAAAATTGTCATCCTACGGGCTGTTGTTACTTATTTTGTTTTTTATCCACGTAAACCAAACGAAACATAAAATTGTTGTGTACTTGTGTGACAAAACTGAACTCAAAACATTAAATTAAAGGCTACACAATCAAATGACATAAAAAAGTACTGAACTTAAAAAGCAATTCAAAGATTATTGTGTAAACCAAAGTCAAGTATTTCAAAATGCCATAGTCGCAGTTTTAAAATTGTATATTTATTCCAAAGGTGAAAGTTAATGGTAATGAATAATGATGCTTTTAAAGTATCACAATATTTGTTGGTCTAGTTGGCATCCCGTTCGTATATTTGATTCCTATTGTTTTTGTAGAAGACTGCTATCCAACCAAGCCATGTCTATCTTGACTATTTAAAGAAACTTTTGTGGCCGTAGAATAAAATTTGCTTTTTGATGTGTGAACATTGAATTTGAATTACAATTTTGCATTGCCGTCGGCGTAGATGAAATAATTGATTTTTTTATAACAAAAATAACAATTTATTATCGAAATATTTCAATTTCGAACACATTTGATAGTCAAAATACCATGACCTTTTGTATACAAATATTAACTTATTAATACTTGTGCAAAATATTTTCATTGAATGACATTTTTATACTTCATTTTAAAAAACTCTGGTGTCATTCACTTTGCAGCGGTGTGACATTTTGTATCAGGTGCATTGGCATTGATTCCTTGATTTATTACATTACACTTACACATCTTGTAACAGAAAAGAGGTACAACATAATCAAAGTGGAGTAATGCAAGTATAATTTGTGGTCGTTAGTCATTATGCATTGAGTCATGGGAAAATGGATCTTTCAGTCTGATCAACTGTCGTTCATTTGTTCACTACATTTGCATGGTACCGGAAATATGTCCTAGAATTATGCTTTTATTTAAAATCCCTTGAAAGCATTATGATTCAAAACCATGAAGAATCAAGAGTGGATTGTGGACCACTTTTGACAAATTCATCTTCCTGTCTGTCAGAAGTGAGCGTCTATTCTGAGCAAGTGTAAAAAAGCATGGGAACTGGGTTGGACTGACTCTTTGATGTGGTGTGGTGTGAGTAGAGTCAAGTACAAGCATAGCAAGCGAAGCCCACTTTTGCAAAACGTCAAGTCCAAGTTTAGCTTCAACGTTAACTAACCGTAGTAAAATTTCCTTTCCATATACGTTAAATGCTTTGGTACATTAGTTGCAATGAAGGGCAATAAAGGAGGATAAAAATGGCAAAGATTCTGTCTCGAGATAAAAGAATGTACGTGTAGTCACTGCTGGTTGGTCACATTGACGTGAACAAAGTGCACGAGAGGACGGGAGTGAATGTTTTGTACTAAGGAATACATGGGAAAGTGGAAGCGCGAACGAGTTTAGGTCCGGAAACCGGAAGAGTGTCAACTTGTGCATTCATTGACTTTGTTTGCTGATTATTACACCTTTTGCTTTTGTAACACTCACTTTGATACTGTTTTTGCAGTTTTTACATTCCCTGTTACACTACATGGCTCATTTGATTGTGATTGGATCATAGTGGGGCAAGATGTGACGACGAATGAAGACAACTTGTCAAGCAAAACCTCTAAGCAACAAATGAGGTATTATGATTCTGTCCCGGTGACTCCATTTTGTACGCTACTGACTCATGTGACCATAAAAGTTGTGACTTTTGTGACCCAGTCCCTTTCTTCGGCTTTCCTCGTGTTGTCGTTGCTTGTTTGTTCCTCTTGTTCCAATCTTCATGCTTCTTCCGTCCAACTTCTGAAAGTCATTTCCATTTCCAAACTCACCTTCCCTGAGTCAACTACACAATGTTTACACTCTCGTCCGAATTTACCGTTTAAGACGTTCCTAAAACAATAGTGATTAATCACCGAAAGTGTGACCTTTCGGCCTCGGAACTCTGCGGGAAGATGCGGCAAAGGAATTTGCCGTATTTTCTTCTTCGTAATTTTGTTTTAGTACATGTTATTTTTAATCAGTTCCTTCAGTTGTCTCATTCTTGGCAAGTGATTCGTAAGTAGATAATTGATACTTTAACTTATTTCAATGTAATTTACTTTAATTTTAGATGCGCTTTTTAACTGTTAATCATTCATATAATAAATCCAGAGCATTGCCCGTATGGTCATTATTTTAACAATGGCTGCGTTGAATGTTGGTGCAATTTTAACACTGGCCTTAATACATGCCAAAGAAAACCCGACTGCCCCCGAACTAATGGTTTCAATCACTTTATTTATTTTAACTCATTAAAATTCCGTTTCGTTTTTTATTAATGAAATAACAATTTTGAACGCTTGTTAACATTAGTTAACAACTGTTGACATAAAGGTGAAAAATTGTGAAAAAATGCTTTCCTTGTTTTTTAGTGAACTGTCCGAATGGAGAAAAGTACAAAGATGATTGTAACAACGAATGTACATGCTACGAAAACACTGGAGCAGTCTTCTGCCAAAGTCATGCAAAATGCGATTGGCATGTGAGTATCTGCGTATACAAGTATAGCACATTTGCGGTTGAACGCAAATATTCGAAATTTCTAAACCTAATGTTTCATTCTATAATTCTAATAGAACAAGTATTTACGAGACAAAGGAACCGAATCCGGTCCTCCAAGACCCGCACTAAACGTTGGGTCAAATACAGCATCAAAATCCTCCTTACACTCTCACGGTGTTGAAATTCCAAAACCGCTATTTTTTAGCCTTCGAGATGACGATCCTTTTGAGCGACCTCGAAAACCTCAAATTATAGACCCGTTTGACTTTGACAAAGAAATTAGACTCGCCACTCCAAAACCGCTCGTGTTCACAGATTACGATCCGCCAATGCCATCAAGACCACCTAATGAATTTAACCTGATACGAACACCAAAACCACTGGTTCTAAACGAACAGCCTGCGTTTATTCGGGCAACTGTGAAACCTCTTCGAACATCGTTAAGAGAAAACTATTCATACAAAAATAATTTAATCCACCAGAATCCGGAAATCGATTCAGAATCTTCGGGTAGTATTGCGCATTCAACTGTGAGACCAACACATCGACCTTTGCCATTTTCTCTTTCAGAGTTCAAGTACATACGAGATTCGTTTCTTCCAAAACCATCATCAACCAAAGGAAGCGAACCTTTGCTGCTCACAAGTCCCAAACTTAAGAAACCTGCTTTGTTTAATTATAAAGAAGCCTTAGCTAAACTCCGGTTTCCTTTAAGAACAAGTGTGAGCAGTACGACAATTCAACCGTTCGTGTCGACAACAACTGAATACCCTCGGTTTGAAAAAGTTACCGGAATTCCCATATCCAGTACTCGACGACCTGCTTCGTATTCTGAATCAGAATCGGACTCACTTGAAGATTTTGAACCTCATTCTCATAATCCGTTGCTTCCATATCCAACATTGAATTTGCAAGATATCCTTGGACCAGAGTTGCCTTTGAAGGACGCGGATACGAAAGCCCACTATTATTTTTCTAATTTTGAAGATTCGAGTTCAGCCCCCACAATAGTTGATCTCCGTGGAAAACCGATGTTGAAAATGAAAGGACCTTCTCCAACGTCCCTTTATGACAGCAATAGTATCAGCAGCAGCACATTGAAAGAAAATATTTTTGATTTTATTGATAACTATTCCCGGGGCACAATGAGACCTTCAGTTCAGACTAGAAATAAGTATAAAGTATCAACAAGGCCTTCTGTGTTTCATGAATCTACGTCATCAAAAAGCATTTACAGCGGACCGAAAGAAATTCAACGTCCTTTAGGAGTCGTCTTTCGGTCACAACCTCACAAATCCACTAAGCGCCCTATTTCGTTTGTGAAGTCGACAACTGTTGGACCCATTTTTGCTTCATCCACTACACAACGACCATATTATTCGTCAACTCTGAGAAGCAAGTTACCATTCAATTCACAAGAATCTGAAGAAGATATCAGACCACCGGTTCGTGAACCTATTCCGTTTGACCCACTGTACCCGACTCTTGAATCCTTTACAACTGGAATCAGCTCGACAGCTGCTCCGAGTCGAAATCCGGAACCCATGGAGCAAATTCCAGCAACTATGGAATCAGTTTCTCATTTTGAAACAATGGAAACAAGTGATAATGACGACAAATCTCCAGTGGTCCTTCGACCTCACGTTCACTCATGGGAACTTGCTCCATATGGAAACACAGTGTCGAGCACTCCTAATTCGCTTGATGACGAAAATTATGACAATGAAAATCGTGAACAAGGAATTTACACTGGTTCATCGTCAACATCACGTCCTCATTTGTATATGGAGGGGTCAGAACAACAATTCATATCTTCAACATCACGACCATATAAAAATAACCCTCCTCTTGAATATTCTACACCTGCTCCGGATGACGACATGAGTTTGGTTTCATTCCATGGGTTTTCGTCAACTCCCGATACTCTCCAAAATGTGGACGACAACTTTCCTAATTATGGTTCCCAAAATGAAGCTCAGGTTCCACCAAAACGTTATTATGGGTCAAGTACCACTTTGCAACCAATTCCACCTTACATTGACTATCAGGACACGACGAAATCCAAACCAACGCGAAGACCTTATTTTGGAGTGCAACAAGTATCGTCCGGAGACAAAGGGCGGATTCCAGTGCGGTTACCAGTCACCCGAAGACCTGTTGTTCATAAGCATCCTCATCATTCACCTCCAGCAGCGTCACCGCCGAGATTTTACAATCACAGACCAAAACCCGTGGTGATACACAGCAGTTCGAATATTGTTAAATCTGTGACTAAGCAGAAAGCGTGGAACCAACCAAACCCAAATGCTGTCAAGTTGCATACTCGAGATCCATTTTATTTCTACACTTACAAGGATAAACATGCAAATAGAAAACCGCCTTTAATTGGACCCTTCCCGTCACTTCCTGTTGGACCTTCGAATATGTTTGAATTTCCATTTTCCAAAAACAACAAACCAGCTGGACTCATTGTTGGTCCAGTGCACATTCCAGCTCCCGATCCTGTACATACCCATAGACCACCCAATGAATACGGTCCATTACATTATCCTAAACCCTTCCCTTCGATGATTCCCATGAGTGAATCCGATCATTACATGCATCCTAAACCAAAATACCCACCAATTAAATATTACGACCCACCTGTCGTATCTTCCACAAGGGCACCGGCCCGTGACCCTTACACCGAACGTGACTTTGAAAATGTTGTTTCGAGTTCACCAAACTATATATTTTCGAAAGGTGTCACTGCTCGTCCGTCTTACAACTATAACGACAAGCCGACACATACCCGTACGGATATTTATCACTTTGAGCAAGTACCAAGTCGAGAAATCAATGGGGAAGACGATGACGATCGCCGAGAACAGCAACAATCATACTCGTCACCTATTCCTAGTTCGAGCACACCGAGACCATCATTCTACATGACGACATTTTCACCTTCAACCACTCAAAAACCATGGAGAGAATCTATCCGAATCAGCAGTACAGCTCGCCCTGACCCTGACCCAATTGAAGATTCAGAGCCATCGTCATCCCATCATTCCGAGAATAATAATGAAAACACTGGTATCACTAAAATTGACAATAGTATCAAGTTCCCCCAGGTTATGCATATCCACTACCACTTGGCTAACAAGACAATAGACTTGGCGTACCCCAACGAGAATGGAGATGGTGAAATGCAACATGAGATGATTCAAGTGTCACCTTCACCACTCACCTACGAAGAAGCTAATCGGAAACCAATCACTCAGCTTTTCAGTGACGGTTACCCACATGCCCATCATTTTGTCCCGGTGACAACGGATGAATCCATTGTAACCAGTCATTTGTATGGTTCTGAAGCTACCCAAGACAATGTTCCCGCCGGTGACAATTCCTTTGAGTACTCGTCTATGACGACGGAATCGACTTTGCCTACAACTCTCGAAGAAGAGATTCCTTCACCACCTCATTCTGAACCGGAAGATGCAACGCCAACTCCACTAACATTCCATTACAAATCTGCCCATCCATCTGTTCAATCTCCAACACGGTTCTTAATTGAGATCGTCCCAGCGGATCATTTGATAAGTGACAAATCTTCAGAGTCTGATGTGAGCAAAGCTGCCACAAACGGATCATCCACAGTATCAGATTTTGCGAACCGAATTTCTGTTGCGGCGGTAGAAGACCTCTTGAATGGGAATAACGAAGTTTTGGAAGTGGAAGAATGGAACAAAAACAAAAAAGCTGATGCCTACGTTGACACTGACGACATTGCAGATATCTTCTCGTTCTACAAAGAGATGCAAAATAAAGCAAAAGTGAAGGAAGACGGTAATGGCGACAATGAAGGAAATTATGATACTCAAACTCATGGTGAAGTGAATAGAATGGGAGAAGCAGCACCGGAAACAGAAGCGGAAGTGGAACCTGAGCTACTACGAGTTGTGCCTACTGGAGATGGAATTAATTCTCCAGGAAATGACGACATTGTTGTAAATATGGGGGACAAGTTTAAGTGGAAATTAGAGCTTGTTTTTGATGACTAATGAAAATTTTAGAATATAGTGTAATTTAATTTTAATTATTATGCTCTTGTAAGTTGTAACAGTTGATGGTAATTTCAAGGACTCGTACGCTCAGTACGCTGCCGTACGCTTGTACGCTTGGTGATTTTCGAAGCAATAATATAACATTTATTCGTAACAATTTTTCTGTTTTTCGTCATAATTACAAGGTTAATTTAACTTAGAAGAATTTAGAATTCCATGACGTAGTTAGGATCAGAAGAATATTTCCACCAGTCAAGGCCATAAGAAGCCAAGTCCATAATGTCAAAGAAGCATTTGTATGCTTTCCCACAATCCTTGTGTGAATATTTGCCTTCTTTGGCTGCCAGTTGGAAAATTGATGCATGAGATTCGGTTCCGTTCGTTGGGGGCCTGGAACAAGCATTTTAATTAGTATTAGTTAATGATATTATTGTAAATTAAATGTTCTTGAAAAAGTAGACAATGTGCACTTACGGGAAGAACATTTGGAACGGAGTAGCCAACATTCCATATTTCTTGGGCGTTCTGTTAGCTTCACAAATGGTCTTTTGCAGACAGGAAGTGGTGTCCAGACCGACTTTGTTGCTTAAATCAGCACCCATGAAATTGAATACTTTATTATTCGCCATTAAATGATTAAGGATTCCGTCGCGGTCGCTGCTACGTCCAGAAACGGCTGATGGAGGGCGAGTGAACAGAACTGGAACGGCGAACACAAGAATGACAACGAAAACGGCGAAGACACCGAAGATGAACTGATTGGCCAGATCCACTCCTCCGGAAGGTGATGACCGTTGTGGGAGCGTGAATGAGAACAAAGGAACGGTCATGGCGACTGCAGTGTTAAACAATCGTTGCTGAACAAATGGACTTTCGGAATCTAGATGATAGCCACGGTAAGGCTCGTTAGCATAGACGCTTTGACTTTGACCCGGACCGTAGATCGGTGCTGGTGCAGCTGGAGGTCCGTATGATGGTAAAGGACCTGGCGCTGGAGCAGCGTATGCCGAGTAATCAGCATGGGTCATACTATCAGTGTATTGAGAAGCTGGAGCAGCGTCTCCTTTCACGAATGGAACGGCAGCCACAATGCACAAGACAAGAGCAATGACAAACGCTCGTTTACCCATGATGATAATTTTAAAAGTTCTTTCAAACTAAAAAGGAACACTCAAAGTGATTGCTACACTTGTCACAATTGTTCTGGTTGAACTGACCTGTCTTTCCTAGAAATGCGGCAGACTTTTATAGAACCCCAAAATGAAATGAAACTGAAGCGAAAAAGAGACAAAGTGCTTTAGCTTGCCAATGGTCAATATTGACAATGTAACCCTGTCCACGTAAACGAAATCCAAATTGTGCTTATGATATTCCCTTTTACATTTACTATAAGCTCGAAATGTGAAATGTGACACTGTGACTTTTGATGGTTTAGCGACAAAAGATATTCAGTGTCACATTCAGCGTACGATGAAAACTGTCTTTCTACATGAGATGAAGATGAACGATATGATGTGTTTAAATAATCTTTTTGACATGCAGTCCGTCGACGTAGCGTAGACATGACAAGAAGTTGCCGTGTGTCGTGTCACTTTGTCTTTGTTTGACGCTTGACCTAGACAAAATGACAAATTGGAGCATGCAAGCAAAAATCTGCAAGATCTGTGCTTTTCGCACTGCACTGTTTCAAACGTTGTCCAATCCCCAAAATGCAGTCACTATTGAATAAAATTCTCAAGATTTACTAAAAACAAACCTTACGATTCAATTTTATTTCTCAGTTTCTATTCTCCACAACAGCAACAGTCTCACAAGCACGCACACAAATCACAACATGTTAAATAATTTCATAAGAATACAAAAATATAGTTAACAAACAGCGCAGGCCTTCTGTTTACGTCAGGCGTAAATCAGTGGTCACATCAATGAGTATATTTCAGTTGAAGATGAAGCTACACACTTCTACAATGAATTCAACTTTATGATTAGGCGTATTTCAAAATTTCAGGACAGGGGATTTGTGTAAAAAAAGCTCAAAAAAATTTAAATTTGGCATGAATAAATATTTAACTTATTCCAATTAATTAGAACTATTTCAAAGAACGGGACTATGGACACTATGGAGTGACTGCCATGAATTTTTATATTTTGTTTGAAACGTCCGGGGCATCGTTTTTAAACTCTTGGCATGGCGGTGACGAATTCGTTCCTTTTAGTTGGCTTATGAGCAGCTTCCGCTTCGGCAACTTCTGTCGCTGCTTCCACTTGAGTACCTAAAGCAATGATTTGTCCTGAAGAATAGTTGCAACTGTTGTAAGACTGTTTGCAAGTTTCAGCAGATCCAGTTGATTCCCCAATAAGTGCAGCCTTGCGGTATTTGGTAGTGGAATCATCTTCATTTGGTGGCATCATTGCGCGCATCAACCTGTTGTGTACAGTAATGAAAGAAAAATTCGTTAAAGTGTGCATTGATTGCTTTTTGTGGTCGCAAATTGACCATTGGAATAGTTGATCACGATCATACAATAAAGGATTAACAAGGTGAATCGTGCCATTGACATATTGCCATAAAAATTCAGAATGCAGCTTGCTCCTGCAGTAATTTCGTA
Organism: Harlomillsia oculata; assembly: GCA_019776145.1. Lineage (NCBI taxonomy): Eukaryota > Metazoa > Arthropoda > Collembola > Entomobryomorpha > Oncopoduridae > Harlomillsia > Harlomillsia oculata. Next base: position 26,520 of record JABASF010000003.1, on the reverse strand, counting down.
TTGTCTATGAAGGATGAGCTTGAAAGGAAAAGTGAAAGCTCCAGACGAGTTGAGTCAGAAGAACGAACGAGTTTTTGCATCTTAAGATACAGCTAAAAGCTATTGAATGTCTAAGGAAAGTGAAGTTTGTCTTGGTCAACCTCCGGTTTTACAAACCGGATCACATAAGCAACACTGATCAACTAACTCTCGTCAACAAAAACTTTGATGCGTCCACATGGGCAAATTACAATTCGTACAGTTCATCTACCTGACTCTTACTTTGACTCACTTTTGCAATTTTTTGTTCATGTTGTTCTCCGCTATCATCACCTACTGATGATTACTAACGATGGCTTTTTTGCATACGTATATATCCTTCGGGGAAATCTTTATTAATGCCCTAACTAAGAATTACTAATTGATGACTGCGGGCACAAAGGAAGAAAAACTGCAATTTGCAAATGTGAAAATGTTACTTATAATATGCATGTAATACTTAATTTCTTACTTGAAAGTTGTAATGATATTCTTTTCATATTGAGTCAAACCAAGTTGTTCGGCCTCCGGTTTAGTGTGCACTTCGCAAACTAGCTTTTGCAAGCAACCATCCTGGTCCAAAACGGAGAGCAATGTGAAAAATCTTTTGATGTCATCAACAAAAGCACGGATTTGTTTCTGTTCCTCTGTTTCCGTCGCTGCAATTGATGCCGAAACGGATTCAACGGATTGATGTTGTCCTTTAGCCGTAGCTTGTCTCTTTACCCGTAAAACGAATGGGTCCATTGGGTCAACGTATTGAGTTGATGTCCGAACCCACATGGCTTCTTCAGATGAGTCAACTGGATGAGACGCAACAGTTGACGTTGGTTTCCTAGTCGTTGTGCGAACTTTTCGAACGAATACAGTAGTTGAAGATGGTGGTCTAACCGTAGTAGTGGACGAAGGTATTGTTGACGATGGAATTGATTTAAAAGTGGACGAGAAAGTTTTCGGTGCTTCGGATGATGTCACCATTGAATCGGGAACTGCGTTGAGCAAGCGAGCGAATTCTTTGGAATCCAAACCTTTGATTTCTTTGGAAGCGACCTGCTTCGAATTGAGTTCAGTCATATTGTTTTCAGTATGAAGTGAATCGACCAATTGTTTCAAATAGGCTTTTCTTAAAAGTTGAATGAGTTGTTTAGCTTCTTCCTTCTGTTTCGTGTCTTTATTTCGTTTCATCTCTTCTTCTAACCGTTTCTCCAAGTACCTCTCAATGATCTTGCTCGGAGCTGAAATCGTGTTGAGGGTCGTGAGAGATTCTTCAATTTCTTGTTCTTTTGGGTCGATTTCATCTGATTTTTCAATGGATGGGAAACCTGGTCCGGCATCAGTTAACAAACCTTCAAGAAAGTAAAAACATGTGTCATTTTTCTAAACAAACGTAGTAAAATAAACATGACATTTTATGAGACTTTTGCATGTGGTAAACAGATTTATCAGATTGACAAAAATAGGAGATCATTTCCTTTTGTACTACGATTTTCGTCATTGGGTGCTTTTGTGAGAATTGGATGCGACTTCATCACAACCATAAAATGACAGTGGCAGTGACACTGTGAAGGATTTTAAGGTGGTGGTCGTCAGCGTGGAAAGTGGGCCAGGAGTGACAAGTTCATTGAGAAATATAAACAAGAATTCCAAACGACAACGACACAAGACAAGATTCAATGTCAAGATGCAGAGAACAGCAAAAAAGAACTTGGGCATCTTTAACGATTGCATCTTGTGGCAAAAGGCAAAAGGCAATGTTGTTGCAGATTGTTTTTTGTGGGTGGAATTCTCACCAAGTGATTCAGTGAGAGTTTTTCACTCTCACATGCTTCAATTCACTTGACTTCGTACCAAAACATTTAATATATCAGACGCATGCAACAACACCTTCACTTCACGCTTGCTCCCAACAACTAACTCAACTGTAGTTGTTAGTTGTTATGCTTATGCATATCAGCCGACTAAAAATGTTTGATTTTTACCAAGATTTTTGCGAAAGCAATTACTACAACTTGACCTCTATGCACACGTGCACTTTGTTACAATGTTGAACCTATAAAATCGTCATTTTTTCTCATCCATTAGTACTTCGTTTTAAAATTATGAGGTTATCAGCACTAAAGTCCTTGTTTACCACGTTATGCAATGCCATTCTGCTAACAAGTGTAATGAAGTAAATGTAACATATAAGAGTCGTGTTTTTGTGGTGATTTGAAAAATCGAAATGTTTATGACAAGACTAAACATTTCCGTTTGTGAAAGCTCATTAATGTGGGTGCATTTACCTGTGTACTCTTGTCCGGGACGTCTGAAAGCGGAAGTGTAGTAAGAATTATGCGGTGAACTGTAGGACGCCAAATGTGGGTCAGAGTGCAAATGAGCATGGGAAGGTGCTCCGTAAGGGCTTCCGTGACCCAATGACGCGGAGTGCAAATGAGCAGGTACTCCATAAGGGCTTCCGTGACCCAATGACCCGGAGTGCAAATGTGCTGTTGCTGCAGGGTCAGAGTGCATGAGATGTGCGGGTGGTGGACCATGAGCCCAAACTGGCTCATACTTACTATTTGTATCCAGGGCTTCGATGCTTGCATACGACTCCGGGTAAGATGAGTATTCAGCAGAACCTCCGTGGCCTTTCGACCCGTAATCTGGAATAGCTCCACTGTCACCACCATACGTACTCTGGTAATCTACAGAAGCCGGTGCACCATACTCTGAAGAATGAACTGGCGAATGGGCGTAGCCTTCAGCTCCAGCAGATGAGTATCCACCGTCAGCGCCATGAGCGTACGGGACGGTGTCCACTTCGTATCCACCACCGTCACCTTTGACCGGTGCGTGAGCTTGGTATTGATACTGATGTGAAACTCCACCATCCCCATGACCATGAGTGTGATCGTAGTCGACGATTGTACCAGTATGACCTCCTACATCATGATGATCGTGCCCGTGACTTTGATAGGAGTAATGTCCAACATCACCTTTGTAATGTGATCCTTTATCTCCAGGATTGGCGTAAATACCCGCTTGGAACGAGAACGGAGATTTGTGACCTTTGTTTCCAAAAGCAGCCGTAATCGCCGCTGCTTTCCCAGCTTTGACATTCCCAATAAAACCAAACACATTTCCAATTGCTTGTTTTGCTTTACCGATTGCGGTTAACTTCGCCGAATTGACAGCCTTGATAGCTCCAAATACCGTCTGAGAAGCTTTGAATCCTTTCTGGTAGTTTGCAGAATATGGCGTTCCTGCCCACTGGTTAATCGGTTTATGGTAATTGCCGAGGCCTGAGTAGCCCATCCATTTTCCCTTTTCTTTGTTGTGATAGCGATTTGCAGCTCGGAGCATCATGTACCCGCCCATCATATTACCCGCGAAAAATCCCATGCCTTGTCCCATCATGAATGAACCGATGGCCATCGGCATCGTCATAAACAGTGCTCCTTTGAGTAGAAGGACTTTGAGTAACAACGTTAGGATAATACCCGACTGAGATTCGTATGTGCTAATGCACAGCACGAAGAAGGAAACCCACAGCCACTTGTTGCGGAAATTCATTTTGGAAGCTTTTTAGTTTATCCTTAACACTCGCTTTAACAAATTAATGGAATAAAGCACACACTCACACGGTAGCGCAAAAAGATTGATTTCGCAGTTGCGTATTGGGAATTGGCACGTTTATTTTAAGAATCTAAAGAAGATGACAAAGAAATCGGAGCAGGTAAGGTAAATTTGTAAAGTGACGGAACTGGGGCAAGTGTACCAGAACGAGGAAAACAGAAGAACAATTTAGAATTTTTGGGGCCACGCTTCACTACGACCGCCGCATTTTGAGGGATGTTGAATGACAAACACAAACAAGTGAGGACTCAAGTTGTCAAGTGTGAATATGACATGGTGGCTGTTCGCAGACGAAATGAAGGCAAATGAAGTCAATCCGTTGACTTTTGACGTGAAGGATTTTGCGACTTTTTTGACGACTTCGTGATCGTTACTTAAATAAGTGAAGCAGGGGAAACGTTTTGTTACGATCCACTATAAACTTGAGCTGAGGTTGACTTTGTCAAAGGCACTGGGCGACTGACCACATGAGAGTGAGGAGAACCACACCAAAGTGCTTTGCCTCACAAAACAACTTTCACTGACCCAAACACAACACGGCAATGGACCAAGTCAAGCTCAAGAGTAAACTGTACACAATATAATGTACGATACGAGAAGGACTTCTTGAGGCACTCAAAAAACAGTTCTTTTGTGACGCGAGTCAGTCTCTCATACAGAAAAAACATTACAGCGGCAACGGCAACGGCACAAGGCAAAGGAACCAAATGAATGAGTAGTATTGTGTATGAGGAACCTGAGTGAGAGATGCGGATTCTGACTTTTGTGTGGACGTGGATTATTGCTCATTTGCGAATTCCATGCTTCGTTTCAAGTGCAAATTGCCCCTTTGGACGCAACACAGCAATCCTCTTGTCGAGATCTTTGCTTTTGTATTTACTAATACTACCTTTCTAGCCCAGTAATGCTAATTAAAAGACTAATGGCTTATCTGTGTTGTGTGATACTCAATTCATGCTTACTCACTTCACTGTTCACTCAAGTCCGCACTTCACTGATTATAATGATGTTGTCAGTTCTCAAAATTACATTGCGTCACAGTATGACTTTTCATTCAGTGAAATCATCAATTCAAAAGTCACTCCACTGTATTGTGTACTTTTTGATATTTTATGATTGATATGCATGGTATACCGTTACATCTGCAGTATTTTATGCTTTGTGGACAACAATAAATAGGAAATTCACATCCGATTTATTTCTGATTGACGACCAGAACCAACAACCTACTCAATTAATTAGAAAGGGAAACGAAAGGGGCTCAAAAACAATAGAAAATTTTATTTACTGCAGTCAAACAACCGGAAGTAATTTGTACATAAAGATGAGACGTTTAAAGAGCCACTTTTTGTACGAAAATGCATTTTTGAAGATGAAAGTGTTAACAGAGAAAAGTAAAGTCTGGCAGTTGTTACCAGATCAATAATGCATATTTGGAATGAATAATGTGTATGAAAAACAAGTTGACCACGTAAGAAAACTGACCTTTGACAAAAAAACGTGAAGAAAAATGCAACAAATGACATTACTGACATTACGATTACGATCTTTTGATGTAAGAGATTGAATGAAAGTTCATCATCGTTCAATTTCCGATGCATATTTTTCCACTGCAGTTTGTTCAGTTTCATTTTCACTTGCAAACGGTTATATTGTTGGTTAAAAAAGAAGATTTATTCAGTTATGGATTAAAAGAACTTGACTTACTTGCTCTTCTTTTGTCGATCTCACTTACTTCACTTGTTTTCTTATGGAATAAGATCAACTTTTTTATGTGTCAGACGCTTCCGGTCCTTGACACAAAACAAAAAAGTCGTCTCTGAAAAAGTCAAGTTTTGTCTAATAACCACCCTTTTTTGTTATACGATACGTTTTTCAAATTGAAGAAGAAAGTGAAAGCCTCCTCCTTCCCTAAAAGACTGCATAAAATTACATTAATGACGTTATAATAGTGATTCCAATTGAAAGTGGGCGGACAATGATAATATAGCCGATGAATGTCTCAGCTTCGGCTAGACTAATGTTGCTACCGCTCCTTTGCGCTTTGTGTTTCAATGAATTTTTTTCAAAGGAATTATGAATTCATCTCTCATATATCACAAAAAATGTAAAAGTTTGTAGAATCCAACAAAGTGTTAAGCTAAAGGTCATCTAACGCACTTGGTTGATGGCTTTTTGAACCTTACCTAATTTGTCAGATCCTCCATATTATATTCTTACAGCGTTACCAGAGTAGGGTTTTCTATTGGCAATGGAACTCAAAGGATGCGAAAATTGCGAAAGTCATAAACGTATCATAAAAGTTTAGGTTTCCTATTCTTTAACGCTGATCACTAAAAAGATTAAATTAAACCAAAATTGAAGCATGTAATGCGTTAAAAGTTACCATCCCTGAACCTTTACCCTGGTCATTCTAGCTAGAGCATGTGTAAAAGTAAGTAATAGTAAATAGTAGTCGTCTAAAAAAAGTTTGAATGTGCTTGTTTCACCGACAGCACGTCCCAAGAATGCCAAAAACTGTTTATCTGACAGATCTACACGAAATCACACGTGTTGATGATGAGATGAACGAAACATCTAAACTTTTGTAGCCTTCACTTTGGCAAAATGTTGGGATCCACATTTCTAAAAGTATCTTTTTTCTTTTATAATAAAAGTTGTAGTCTTACTTCTACGAAAACGTCTTTGTTACGAAAACGAACTACTTGTTGAAGCAAACGATGAGAAACGATCTGATGCTCTCCAAAACACAGTTCTAATAAATCAAAAAAAGAGTAGAAAAACGCACATGGAAGTGGAAAGTTGAACATTGCAGAAGAAAAAGAAGATAAGGAATGTTCCCCCTGATGAAGTAATCAAGAAGTAACAAGTAACAAGTTACAAGTTCTTTCATTTTATTACAACAAGGGATCTTAAAATGACGTTTGAATAATTACGAAAGAGTGTCCTGCACTATCTTCAGTGGAATTCTTTTATTGTGCGTTTGATTAACTAAACGAACTAAGAATAGGCTCTTTAAAGCGTATTATTTTGGCATTGGGGAATGCGAATTGGAAAGTTTGCGTTTGTTTGGTTCTCTTCATTTCACAATGACGGATATTCAATGAGATGAAGAAAACGTCAAGAAGACACGTACGCGTAGGAAGAGCAAAAGTGCACATAAAACGATTTTGACGTCATTTTGGTGAGAGAATGAATGGTTCAAACCACACCAACATGAAACTAATTTTAACACTTGCACTAGCAAGCTCAGTCATTTAGTCCGTGAAATATTAAGTTCGTGATAAAACCCAATAATATTAGCTCGTGTAAAAATGGCAGTACTTGAACTAATTGCTAATTGCTAACAAACACTCATAGCTTAAACGTAAAGGGAGTGTCTTAGATAAGTGTCGGATAAGTCATCTAACCGTCTCACGAAGTCGAAGTCTCGTCTCACCCAAAACTCAATTTCTGTTTTCTCACAATTTTCTTAAGTTTTCCCTTTAATTTTCAAATTCGCATTACACTAAATGGTTAACAAACTTGGTGTGTTTGTTGTGTCTGCAAACTTTTCACATTGGGAAGTCAGTCAATGGGTCCGAAACATTTTACCCTTTAGTAGGCATACTCTATAAATTCTCATCAAAATGAAAAGTCCATTTCAATTTTCTTATAAAAAACAATTTGTTGTTTTTTTTTGCAAAAATTACAGACAATATTTCACTCTTGTTGCGTTTGACCAAACTCCTTGTCCTTAGTACAATTTGAAAATTGAAATACTGCATGTAAATGCGAGTTTCCCATTTTCCATTTCCCATACGTTTTTTTATATCTTTTCCTCTTAATAGCAGTCAGCGTAACAAAACACTGGGAAAAGTAAGTCTTGAGAGAATCTCAAACTCAATTGTAATTTACAAATGAGGTTGGGATTTCGACTCGCGTTTGGAATGAAACGAAACAAAATTAGACCATAAAATAGTACGTGCGACCGCATTTTATACCTCTGAAGCTATTTGCATAACAAAAACAAATCCGCCTCAAAAGTTCCAAAGTCTGAATGAATGAAATTAGCTGAATCGAAAAAAAAACAAAAAGAAACCTTCAATTCATCTATCATCTTCCTCCATTAATGTGTATCAAGTTCCTGTCGGCTTCTTTTTCACACGAAAAAGACCAAACCCAAACAAACAGAAGTGAGAACGAGGCAAAGGCACGACAGCAAGGTGCGCGCTACCGTTGCATGCGAAAATGCATCAGTCAGTCAAAACCTTCATTGTCTGTCGCGAATTCAATTGTTTCAAAATCATGAGCACATCTTCATTCTTACTATAAAGCGAATAAAGTCCCAGCAGAGTTCACCTTTTTCGTTTCATCTTGAATACAAACAGAATACGTAAATAATGCACTTGTCAGCAAACACCAAAAAAACCAAAGGCCCAGACGCCAGGCCAGACCCCGTTGACCCACTTTCTTACGCGCGTCCTTATATACTTTTAGCATTATCTTCTTCATCCCATAACAAAATACACCTGTACATGTACACCACGAAAACAAATTCACACAGCATCATCATCAAAATATTAAGTATAGGAGCATCACTAACGAAGTGTAATGCATTTATAGTAGTCTGTACACAGTCAGGAAGTATAGCAATATGCAAAAATGTAAAAGATACAATTTGCAATAATGCATTTTGCATAAGCTATTAGGGTTTTTACGCTTTACCTTTACTTTCGTCGTCGGGGGTGCTCCTTGTTTTAATGGCTAGAGGAAATTCGACATTGTATACGAAGTATACCAAATGTTTCATACACTACACAGTTAAAGTCGAAGTTAATGCATGCCAATGCTCATTACTTGTGACGGTGACGTGGTGACGAAGCTTGGTGGTCACACCATCACCAGTCTGCAATCCTCTGAGCAACTTTTGCACGTGATGAATACGCTCAACAATACATTTTGCCGTATGAGAGCCTGAGAGCATGTGCTTTTAAGGTTTGCGTTGATTGAAACTCCTGAAATCATGTGATATTCCTCAGAGCAGGCGAGAGCAGAGTAGTGTGGAAGGGAAAGTTTTCTTGTACACGTCTTTTGCCATTCCTTTCAATGTTAAAGTTGAGAGTATTAAACTTAAGGATTTAAAATGTAGTTAACTTTGTATAAGTGGCTACATGTTAAACTTTGTGAAAATCCCTTTTCCCTCTTCTCGTATGGGTCTGCTTGGAATTTTACGGACACTCCTTCTCTCTCCTGTTTACTTTAACGCTGTGAAATAATAATCATTTTTAGAAATATATATTTCTTCAATAAACTTTTTCAGTTTTGGAAACAGTTTCATCTTTCGAAATACTATTTCCAATTTCCATTTTTAGAAAATTTTCTATTTCCTGTCGTGTTTTACACATTTGGTTTGTGATTGTGTCAATTGTGTGTGATTTTGTACAAGTCTGATGCGTGGTTTCACATCTGGATAAATCTGGATTACGGATTTGATCGTAATTGACACAATAATTATAAGACAACTGCTAGTTTTGTAGTCAACATGTGTTTTGGATTGGGGACCCACGTCATATTTTCAATTGACGACATTTCTCGTCGTTCTTCTGTTCGTGCCAAAGATTTTTAAGTGTAAGTTTAAGTTAACGCCACGTCACGACGACGTTTATTGATTTCATTTCTCTCATTTGTGCATTTCGTAGATTTTAACATAATTTAGGTTCTTGAATGATTGTTTGATATTGGTTTGGTTATACTTTAAATTAATATTTAAATAAAAATTATTTATGTTTCAATAGATTTTCTGTACAGTTAAAATAAAATGCATCATCAATTGCTGAGGGGGCTGGTGTTCGTTGTACTGGTTTTGGTGGTGACATCGGACCTTAGGGACATTGTGGCCGGATTGACCTCGTCTTCAAGTGCAATATTGTCTGTCATCCAATGGATCAATCCAACTGCAGCTGTACTGATGTCCCCAAATTCGTCTCCGTCTGCTATCAAATCGAATTCGAAGCTTGAAAAAATTGAAGATGCGACACCTCATCATGGATCCGTACGAAAAATCGCGGATACAAATGGAAAGATACTTGTTAACGGAAATGAAAATCGAAAATATATGTTACTATCGCCGGCGTCAACTGGAGGATCTTCAACAACATCAGGTATTAAGTAATTTTCTCACGAGACCAAAATTAGGAAAGGGACCAGACCAAAGATAAGAATACTAGCTCGTCTTTAGAAAGGGATGCAGGAATTAGCAGGATGTAATGGATATCTTTTTTAATAAATATACTGCATACTTTAAAAAGCCCAGTACAGGAATTTCTGTTAGCGGCGTCATTTCTATTAGTGTTCTTAATTTTTGTTTATTGTTGTTTCAGAAGAGGAGAAGAAAAAGATGATGGCGGTCCATGCAAAATTCTCTGAAATTCTGCATAATCATTGTTTACCAAAATTAGTTTGCGAGCTACATGCTTCAGTATCCGAGCATACTACGCTTACCAAAGCTGAGAAAAACATCTTAACTCTTATAAAGTATGACATGCAATGGAATTTCGAAGAATATAATTAATGATTACTACTATAAATTTCATAATGATGATGACAAAGATCACATTCTGTACAATGTTTTAACAGAGACACCAGTTTAGGGTCAATGGGAGAAATTGTGTCCCGATACCATTTCGCCGCTCACATGGGTCAACTATTATCTGGAGTCGAAGGGAATGGATGTCACAATATCTACCCAAGTTGTCCTCTGTCTGGCAACAAAGTTTTAAAAATGGTCAAATCCGTCCGTGTCTGAAAAAAGTTATAGAGTTAAATGTAAAATTGTTAAGTGTGTTCTACAAAAGAAATCATTTCCAGTTAAAGAGAACATGTTCATTATAATTTACTTGGAGTGTTGTTGGAACCTGAAATTTTGTCAATGAGTTGAAATGATAGTCAGGGATATGCAAAATTATGGATTGTGGAACACGTGCTATTAATTTTTACGAAAAGACTGATGAACTAATAATTTTATGTGTGGAATCATTGTCAGCATAATCTTGTGGTGCAATTTTAATAAGGTTCGTAACAATGAGTATTTTTAACAAACAGACTTCATTCTTTGTTTTGTACAATAAGTTGTGAATCATTTCAGTTTTTGATTTGTATGAAGGTTATTCGAAGATTTATATTTTTTGTCGCTTTATAACTAGACAAGGTGCGAAACTTCAGTCTGTCGTCAGTGTATCAGTCTTCTTCTTATACTGTCCTTTCGTCATATGCAATAATTCGTATTAAATGAAAGCAGACAATATTTTTATGTAACTTGATAATTGGCAATGAAATCCTGTGTCTTGAAACATTGACACAAGTCAGTGCTATGAAATATGAATTAAAAGTTGTCAAATATAATATGATTTTTTGAGTTTCTGTTGTACTAATGACATCGTATTTAATAAGCGCATCAACTACGAGTTGTTTGGTGTAAACACTAAACAGCCAGTCACAAAGCCGCGATTTGATGTGGTTCCGTGTTGTCATTGTCATACGTCATAAATCATAATATAAAGACCAAAAGTCACGATGTTTAAACGGATTACTTGAGATTTAGATTTACTGTACCAAGGGAAAGTGGGCAAATGGAATATAAACAGGCGAATGAATGAATGAGCAAATGAGCATAGGCATAGGAAACTAGAAGTCTTGAGTCTTATCATCTTAAATGCGAATGTGATATGTGATGCTGCGGTATGTGAGTTTGATACAACATCAACAGAACATGCAAGGAGCAAGAAGTAGTCTTTGCTCTTGCACGCATTTATTCTTCATTCATCTTAAATCTTAGAACACAAAAGGGGTGAAGATTTGGGCCTTTGGGGCTGAGGACTTGGGAATAGGACGGAAGGAATCAGGATGTCCATCAGTAGCTGTCCAAGTCGGCACGCCGTCACCATCTCACCGGAAACGGCTCATGTTCACACGCCGGAAGTCAGTTCAAACGGGTATCGGATATCAGTCATATATTTCAGTTCATGGGCATTGTAACTGCATTTCTCTGTTCGACTGAAAAACCATGATTGTACGTGTGGGGCAGCGTGAGAAGACAGTGCCACTTCCCAGTTGACACAAGGTGTCACAGAAAATATCTCGGCGGTAGAGGTCAAGATGAAAGTGACCTCTTGGTTTCTAAGTCTCATCTTGTTCCTCGAAGTTGTGCTTCATCTGTCATCAACGGATGGACTCAACTTTGTCAAAGTGTCAGTGCCCACAGCGTTTGCTCTTATTACAGCCGCTGTAAAAATTAAAGCTCTCATAGTCAAAATCCTTTTTGGTCTTAAAGCATTTGGTAAGAATATTTCAAAAACAATCCTCTTTCATTTTAAACTGTGATCATGACATTGAAAAAGTAAAAGTGCAGGGACAGAAAGAACATTAATCAAATTAATCCTATGTGGGTTTCAATACGATATTTGATTGACCAAGGACGAGGAAAAGAGAAACAATGCACAACAGTGCAGTGGGCTATTAAATCGCAGCATCATAGTGACTATAGCTGCTCTTTCTGCGGGAATTCGCATATCACATTACGTTTGGCATTTTAATCTCATTCAAAAGAAAGTGAGTCGAATGATCGAGTGGGAAGTTGAACCTAAGCCAAAAACTTGCTGTGCACAGTGCACATTTCATTTCATACGTTTCATACCCAGCATCAATGCAAGAAGTCTTTGAGCTCAACTTCATTTTTTACTTTTTACATTTCATACTGCTCAAGTAAACTACTACTCGTAGAAGAGTCAGACCAATTTCTCTTTTCACTCGTTTAAGAAAGGGGTTATTTGCCCATACATGTTCCTACATTCGTAGTACACTTTTCGCTAAATTTTACAAATGCCACAAAACCAACTCGAGAAAGAAGTTTACTAACGTTGCTAGTATACTCGAAACGAAACCCTTCACATTTCATATTGCGGTAATTGTGCCCAGTATAATATGGCAGCACCCAAACCACCACACGGTCACTCGTACTCTCATTTGTACTACTTAATAAGGCGGTCATTAATAATAATTAACTAATGCTCTGTTTAATTACTTGCAACGAATTTCATGCTCATGCTCCTGCTCATAGCATTTAATGTTTACATAAAGAACAAACGTAGCAATTTATTAATTATATTTTTTGGATGTTGTTTTAGGTGTTGAAGGAATTGTTTGGCGACGACGAAGACGGAAAAGATCGCTACTCTCACACACTGAAGTCATTAATAAAATTAATAATACAAAATATAGGAACCTGACAGATGAAAGCATCTTAACCGCTTGGATGGATTTGCAAGCTACGCTTAACAGAAGAATCTCATTTAACCTTCAATCATGTATCAAATCCACAAAGTTTCGACGAAAGAAATCTTGGGCTAGTTCCGTAGCTCGATTATTATTAGTCGGGTAAGCGTAAGCATCTTAACACTTCCCGTATTCATTTGTCATTTTATGATGTGATACGCTTTTCAAATGAATATGTCTTATTAATAATCCTAGCGATCCGACAACAATAACCAGCTCAGATGACGATAAATATTCGCAATGGGTCAGTGGTCTAATCGGGTCGATGACCCGTACAGAAGCAGCGTGTCATCTTCTTCAGCAAGAGTTACTTGAATTGTCGATGTCGACATCAAACATGCAAAAAAAGCGACGGAAACCTCGAAGAAGGAGACGTCATTGAACCAATTATTGTATTTTGATAAAATATGCAATGCAAACATATAAGATCATGATTAGTTCTGTAAGTTGTTTACAGTTTGTAATTTGTATAGCAAAATAATTGTAACACACACGGGTTAAAAAAGATAAAACACTAAAAATAGTAAACCTGGCCAAAAGTATTAGAAAACGAAGTAATTGAAATGAAACGTATAGATTTTCGTCGTCATAAGTTTAGAATTTATAATGATGTTTAACTGAAAAAAATATCCAACAGTGACTAAAGATAATGACCATGCCCCAACCAACTATAATAATTATTGTAATGTTGCTGATCTTATGATCAAACAACAAAAAATGACTAAAATGGCGTGTTTCTTCGTGGATTGTTTTTATTGAGACTCGTTCTTATTATACTAATTTTGTACGCTACTCTTTATGGTCTTTAAAGTCAAAGTCAGAATAATGTGCTAATTCACATCAAATGTGCCTTTGTGTAACTTAATCGTATGAAAATGAAAAAGGCATGATGATTTGTACTTTTTGAAATGATGATTTTTGTACTTTTTGAATTATTGTTACTTTTGGTAATGTCTTGCAGTTTTAGATGTCAATTGTCAGGTGCCATTTTATGTAAGGGCTCTTTCAGAAACTGAAAATGGAAATGAGATGATTATAACTATGAGATAATTGATAATGATAACACGCTTAAAATAAACAAAATGTTAAGCAAAACTTTAGCAAACCTGCAAGCTGTCCGGTTTTCCTGCATTTATATGAGAAAGTTGACAAAATTATAATTTCAATTAGCTATTTGCTAGGAAGTGTAGAGAAAGCGTTTTATATTTCACCCTTAACCTACTATAGACAAAAGTGATGTAATTGTCTCAAAAAGACAAATGAGTTAAGTAATACAAGTTTTCTCATATTATAAAATTTTCAAATACGTTATTACTTATTACAGTTCAGTTTCGCAGTCACAGTCTCGAGAACTCATGTGGATAATTACAATTACATTTATGATTTCACCCGTTTTGCACAGTCACGCGCATAATATGTATGACTTGTGCAGCAGAAAAGTTAGATAAGACTCATAAGACCATTTTTTTCAAAACCCTTTCATAATTTCTTGAAGTATGAAAAAAATAAGAATTGTGTTAAAAAGGGAGAGTCTCTTGGTTTTCAAGTAAGTAGGTATGTTTGTGAGTCTTTTTGTTTGGTTTGATTTCAAACAATGCCAAGAAATGGACACTTGAAATGATATCTTAAATATACGACTAAAAAGCGGAGCAGAAAGGCGGATCGTCACACGCACATGGGATGCTTCATCTTTCATAATGTAATTGTATCGTGTCGACAAAATGGCTGGATTGAGATGCTGACTTAGCTGACTTGCTGACCAAAACGCATTTTTATAACCTTACGATATGTCTTTACGTAGACATCAGTCAAGTCTTTCGGATTCATATTTATCATTGCAGTAGTGAGACTTTGCAAGCAAGCACATCATAATTTTTCCCATGAGGAATTTATTAAAGTTAAAATCTTTAGATTTTAAGTACAGATTATTAAAAACCACCACGAGTGAGAGAGAGAGAAATTTTTCCTTGGATTCATGCCTTCACGCTTCTGTCAAGCTCTGATAGCTTCTTCATGATGAACGCTGTATATTTTGTATTCCTCTGTTCCTTATGGTTTTAAGTCGTCTCTCTCGAAAATCTCCAAATTACATTCGTCTTCATACTTTACTATAGTTTTAAAAACTCTTTTTCCCAATGATAATAATGCGTAGTGAACATACGTCAATTTTCTAAGTCAGGCAGGCAACAGGTCAAAACTCAAAACAGTGGCCATGTGGCTAATAGCCAACACATTTTTATTGTCCATCAATGCTCGTCCATTCCTCAGTGGTACGTTGTCCGACGACCACAACGCAACAAACACAGCGTGCCCTCGGTGAAATCAAGTGTCGTTGTTTGTAATAGCGTGTCTCATTCTGTTTCCTTCAGTTACTACTAAATCTTCTGTTATTTATTTGCTGTTATTTTTATTTTGTATTTTGTTGCCCCAAACGGCCAGTTTTAATTGAAAATGAAGCTCAAACTCTTTTTTCCGGTGTCGGTAGCTGTCGTGTTGACATTCTTTTTGACGTTGCATCAAGTTGAAGGAACGTTAATGTTGTCTTCTCTCCTCATGGCGCTCAAAGGGGGACTTATGGTTGGGAAAATGTCAGTTGGGGGACTCATGATGATGCTCTTAGCCGGTGAGTCAATTATATTTCAATTAATCAATTAAAAATCGTTGTTTGAAATATTCAGATGCTTGCATTTGGGTGGATTACGATTACGATTTGTCAATCTTTCTGCATATTTATAGCTTCTAACCAATATGGCGATGGTGGATCAGGGTACGGTGCTACCAAACGTCGTCTCGTGAAGCGACATGTTGACACAGTTAATGGAACGACGGTACAGGAAAATGTTGTCGATCAAACGGTCCCGATGTCTGAAGCAGAATTAATACTTCAAGAGAAAGAGATTCAAACCCGAATTTTGAGACAGATAAGCAACCTGGATCCGCTCATGTGCTTACCGAAAGTGATGTGTGGACTTTCCTCCGCACCCCCATCCACGAAAACTTCCGTCATCAACGACTATGCTTATCTCATCAAAACATTATTCGCGTGAGTTTTTATCTTTCGTTGTCTCTCTTTTTTACATTAAGTTGTTACAAATGTTCACATTCAAGGGAAACAAAATGTTGGCATATTGCATTTCATCGGCACTTGCTGATTTTCAAGTATCTTTTAAACAGCACTTTGATAGCTCGTTTCATACGTTTCTTAAGTAAGGAAAAGTGGAATTTATAGAATAAGATGGAAATCAAATGTAATTAATGCTAGTGAAGATGTTTGAAAGAAACATTTTCATTTACCCACGCTTACATGAATCATCATGCAAAAGATAAGCATAGTCCTTAGATTTATTGGCCTATACAACTATATATACACGGTTTTTATCTTTCTGTGGAATGTGGAAAGGTGCCATTTTGGATTACGAATTTTGGAAGTTGTGAGTTGCGGTGAGGCCTTGTTTTCACAAATGAAATGCATTTTTTCTTAATTTACAAGCAGTTTCCTAGCACTACTAGAAAACACTACTAACCTGCCAGTACAAACATGTTGTTCAAAGTTCAAGTTCATGTTTTAAAATGTTCAGGTGCAAATGTGCATGAATTGAAATATAGAGTACCACTTTCATTTCCTGCATGAAGACGAAGCATGTTTGTTATGGCGTATAATGTTTGAATATCTACAGTAAACTTCCGATAAGCAGTTCGATTTCGTTGAGTCTAATGCCAAAACGCATTAAGATTAATGAAACAAACATTTCAATCACTCTACGGTACTTTCATTCTTGTTAAGGAAGTCTAAATATCATTTAGTTTAACGTTTTGTGAGCTGCCGAAATGTGCATGAACTGTAAAAATCTCGAACATCTTCTCATGTCTATAGTCTGTTTGTTGCTTTTGCTTGCCAGTAGATGCACTTTTTGCATGTTGTTGTGTATTCGACTGCATCTGCACGTGTGCATGCATGTCAAAATAAAGGAAAACAATGGCACGCATTCCAGGATTAAAATAGGGTCACTCCGACACTCGTTACACTTCATATTTTTGTCTTCTTTTCATTCGTTGGAATAAAAAAATATGATTATTAGATTATCACACTACTTTCAAAATTCTAAAAATGAATCCAGTTTTCGAATTGCGATTTACAAATCATACTCATACACAAACTACCTTTACTGTCTATGTCTTGTCTACTGTCTGTGTCTCTACCTTAGAAGTTAGAAGGTTAGAACTTACAGAGGTAGCATTTACCATAGAATTAACCCGTACGTAGCACTGGCAGGTAGGTAGCAGTTAGCAGTTACCAGTAAGTAGTGGCACCTTTGAGTTTTACATTTGACCACTTCTATTTATACACTTTACGACTTTACACAATGACACAAATAAGACGGATCGCTGATCTAACTAAATGTATGAAGATGCAATTATATAATACAAACTATAGTATAAATATATCGTCTTTTAACTCTTTAGAAAGGAAGATAAAGACGAACTTGAAGGGCTGTTGACTCCGAAAGATGAAAAGAAAAAGAAGACTTCTAGCAAAGGAACAATTGGGTTACGGAAAAAGAAACCTTCTGTAGATGATGATTCAGATGAGGAATCGGAAGAAGCCATTCCGCAAGACGATTTTGAATTTGAGCGTCTTGCGTTGCGCGAAAAGGATGAAGTCAACAAAATGGCTGAAGAAGAGTTATTAGAAGATGAGCCAGGTCTTTTACCGTTTGTCATTCGGGATATGGAGAAGCGAAGGAAGAATCACCACAATCAAGGTTCAACTTCTGACTATGGATCGTCATCGTATTATTACCCACCGCAACGTCCTCAGGATATGCAACCTCCGCCTGACATGGAAGCTCCGACATTTGATGGCTCCCTTGAAGAGTTGCTTGATGGAGAAGGCCCTACGTCCGCAGCTTCATCAGCAGCTTCGTCTTTACTGTCTTCTCTCATGCCGAAGATCTCATTTGGACTCCGTGGCTCTAAGCCAGCTAAGGGCGATGTGTTCCAAAAGGATCCGTTCTTTTCCGGGTTCAAGCGAGACTACCAATTACAGGATGAGCAGAAAGACGACAGTTCCAGTTCGAGCACGTTCCCAGTGGAGTCAAGTCAGGTTATGATGGACGCTGTGACCCGACGTGTACGTCGTGTGGCATACTTGAACCGAAAGAAACGACAGCTTGAGAGTACAACCGATCCCACAATTCGATTCAAGATAGCTACGGAAGTGGGTAAAAAGCTCAAAAGCCCTCGTCAATGTCGTGTTTTGTTTAATTCGTGTCCATTCAAGTACACAGAAGTGTTAGGTATGATTGATAACTTGAGAAAGGCCTTACAAGGACATCCGGAAGTGTCCAATGCCGATAAAGTGGTTCAATTGAAACAAAAAGAACATTTAGTTTCTGCAGGAAGCGCTCCTTCAAGCGTTATCAACGTTAATGCAGTGTCATCAGGGACGGGAACTTCGTTGACGACAGGTTCTGATGCGGGTACAACAGGGCATTCTGGCATTACTTCAATTAGTCATCAGCTCCCGAATGGAGAACGAGTTGAAATAAATTTGAAGTTGTTTGGAAGCCAAAGCCAACCCACGGCACCAGCACCTACGGTCACAATCGGTACGAAAGCTCCAATTATTGCTGAAGGCAAGCCAGTAGAAGACGATGAATTATTTGACGAGGACCCCGCACCTTCAATATCCATCCCAAGTAGCACAAAATTACGAGTTAAGTCCCCATTACATTCAATGGAATCATTGGAATCTCTGAAAGCTACAATTTTAGCCATCGAGCGAATCAACAACGCAACGCTGAATAGGAAAAAGAACGGTCAGGAAGTGACGTATGCAGGTGTATTCCAAGAAGTAACAGGGATTACGCCAACGAAGGTCGTCCAAGGGGCTGTTGAGACCTTGTCTCAAAAAGACAATCCAAGAGATGGACAAGAACCTGAAAATTCCTCCGAATCCCCAGAAGACGACGAAGACGATCTGAATAAACCATTATCCAGTGTCAAACTTGCAACTACTACAGAAAGAACAAAACCCAGCACCACCACCACAAAAGGCACAACAACCAAAGGTTCAAAACCACCCAAAACCTCAACTTCCACATCTTCAACAACAACGACATTAGCAACTACCACGAAACCAAGTACTCCCAAACCCAAACGCGTCACCACCATTCCAGTGGCCACACGTCGTCCCATAGCATTCACAAAAATAAGAACTCCACAACCGGCAGTGGAAGTTCCAGGATCCATTGAAGATGACGAAACCGAAATGAACATGCCAGTAATTCGTCCACTCAAACTCAACAAAACTACGACCAGTGGACTGAAAGTTAAAATTGTACCACCAGCGCATACAAACAGCGACGATCCAACCCCATCGAAGACCGAAGACGAAGAGGCTTCCGCTTCCGAGCCCGAGGAAGATGAAGAGGAATATGATGACGCCGACGTGGAAGAAGATGAGGCAGAAGCAGACAATGACGATCCAGACGCTAGAGTTGTTATCCCAGTTCCTATTGACGGTAACATGCCACCTTCTGCAACAACGTCATTTCTACGAAGAGCACTTATGCGATCTCGAGGAAGTGGGCATGGACGAGAACTGCAAATGCCAATTATGTCTTCCGCTACAAATGAGCATTTGGTAATTGAGAAACACCCTAATCACGTCTACCCAAATTCTGGCTCGGTAGAAAATGTTCAACCCAAACCCAACGTCATTTTTGCAGCTAACCCTTATCCACGTTCAGTTGTGTCGATAATGAATCCTAAAGTTGACACTTCCTTGTTCATAGACACCGGAAGTGTTGGAGAGTAAAATCTAAAAGTACGTTATTATGATTTGGGATTTAAATGGAAGTATACTGTTGTTGAGCCTCTATATTTTTAATGTTATTTAACTACAACTATACTACTTCATATACAGTTTTTCAGTAAAAATATGAAACCATGTTGTTATTTCTTGTTTTGTTTTTAACAAGCAATAAAACTGAAATCGCTATTAGTTCGTGTCATGGTGTCATTACTGATTACTGATTAGGCGCTTGTCTTGGACCTCAGACCTCAGAGTGCCTGTGACAATCAATTAAACTTCGATTGTTTCGTGTCACTTTATGGCGTGACAGTTTATGACGCTGGAAACTGAATCCCTCCTCAATTCTCAACTCAAAGCTTAATAATTAATAATAACCATAATTGGCGCATGCTTAACATAACGTTATGGGAAAATGGCATGATGTCAAATTGCTATATCTATTATTATCGCAAATATCTACAAATCTCAAATCTATTAATCTGTTTACGTTTGCAATCATTTTGGCATTGGCACTGACATGGGCAGAAGAATGTGGAGAACAATATTTATATTAATATTTTATATTGTGTCTTCTTAATGACATTTTTTTAAAATTTTTAACTGATAAATGAAAATACCTTAACACACAATTACAAATCCTTAACACTAACACGACCTAACCGAAAGCAATTCGAAAGCTTAACTTGTACTCAAGTTACAACAACCTCTTTAAATTAAGAAATAAAAGTACTATAACAAACGCGATTTTAGTATGGCAGTATGAGACAATAGTGGTTCCTTTTTATTGCATGAGTTTGTACATAAAGATTTTTTAATTACACATTTAATTTTAATTTAATGACATGAGAGGGGAAAACAATCATCCTAAACCTTTCACCTTTGACCTTTTAGGACCTTCAACATAACCCCTGCCTGCCCATTTCTGCATTCTAAAATAATATAGTTGATGTAATAATTACATACACAATTCTCACTTATCTCACTAAGTAATACGGAAACAGCAGTAAATAATGTTTCGACGAAATGTAATGTAGGAGCTGTACACGAAGTAACAATAGCCATTTTATAATTTTCTGCACAAAGCGCAAAACGAAGTCCATAAAGTAAATAAATTTGATCGTATAATGCTTGTTATAATATTTTCTTTTAAAAATATGATTGTTGATTGGATTGTATGTAATTTTTAAATTAAAAATATTGTATATCCATTTTATTTTCTTGTGATCACGTGCTGAGACGATGATATCTTTGCTCTTCCCCTTCGAGCAACTTCCGATAAGTCGCAATCTCATTGTCGAGTGACACTTTCGTGTCCATAAGTTCTTGAAACTCATTCAATAGCTGGTTTCTGTCTTGCTTCAAAGCATCATTTTCCCGATCAGTTTTCCTTTTCTCTTCCATGAGACGATTGAACTCTTCCTTGGCTGCTCGATCCATTTCAGCCATGTGAGTCATGAGCCCATGCTTCTCTCCTTCTAAAGTAGACACTTTGGACACGAGAGTCTCCAGCCTTTCTTGGAGATTTGACAACTCTTGTGTACGAAGCTGGACATCGTCTCGCAAGCGTTGCAGGGTACCTTGAGAGTCAAACTCACGTTTGGCATACAATGCGTCTTGGTTCTCCTTGTTGGCTTTCAACTGAGCTTCATATTCGTCACGAAGACCTTGAATAACTTCGTCCAGTTTCACATCATATTCCCGTTTGCGACGATCATCTACTTGCTGAATCTCTACTTCTCTTGTGTTCTTGAGTTCGATTACTTTTTCTTCCCATTGAAGATTTCGAGCAGAGAAAACTTCATTCTGATGTTTCAATTTACTTTGAAGGGCTACTTTTTCTAAATATTCCCGTTCCAATTGACCTCTAAGTTCATCCAGTTCATGGGCCAAACGCGCATTTTCCTGGCAAAGGTCCTGAAAAATGAAAATAGACATAACAAGTAGAATTTTATTTCTCATTCAATTGCTGCCAAAGTCAGAAACCATGCCGCCTATGACGGTCCTCCTTATGACTCCGTTTTCCTTTTTACCAATAAGTAATAAAAGTAATTTGCGTAAGCATACAAAACTACTAGGTGGACCGTGGACGTGAAAATGAAGGAAAATTCCAAACTTTCAAATTACAATCGAAGAGGTAACGTTTTCGGTCTTGCTCTTATGTCTTATTGCAGCACTTGGTTTTGGTTATGATAGTTCTGGTTGGGCGTTATTAGTTTGTTATTGGCATTTTGGCTTTTGTCCATTCCTTGGCTACGTGACACGGAAGACATTAAACATTTTACTGCCAACTCGTGGCTTTGTGTCAACGTGCCAATAAAGACGGACTGTGACAACCGTTCCACAATGTCAAAAAGCCACAATTATTGGTCTATTCAATTCTAATAATGAAAATGACGATTCCTGAATTCTGACTCATCAATGTAAATAGTACAAGGCTATCATTCTTCAACGGAATTGTATACAACTGTTTAAACTACTATACTCGAGTTTTACATTACATATTTGTAATTATTCAAATGCTTCCATCATTAAAACTGAACATGTTTTACTTCATCATTTTACCTTATTTTCATTGGCAAACTTGTTCCTGTCGTCGATAGCTTTCTTAGCATCGTTGATAGCTTGAGCGACTTGATCTGCTGCATGTTTCAACTTGCCTTGAAGATCAGCGACTTCTTTCTCTCGCTTGTCCAATCTAAAATGAAAATAAAATGCTCGATGTAATCATTCTTGTAACGTATACGAATGCAATTTATTCCATCACAGCTGGACGGTACGAGCTTTAATTATCGAATTAAAACTGTATCAAAATGTGAAAAAAGATTATTTACTTTGCTTTCACATCGTTTAATTCCTTTCGCAATTTTCCTTCGTTCAAATTGAAGATCGCATTTGCCTGTTCAGCCTCTTCGAGTTGTCTACGCGCTTCTTCTAATTCTTTTCCGTGGGTTTGCTCCAGTTTGTACTGTGTTGTAGAAATGTACTCTTCAGCACGCTGCAATTCTGTTGTCAGAATTCCATTATCTTGCTCCAACTGACGATTCTTCTCGATGATAGAAGCCAAACGGTTGTTCAAGTTGATCAATGCATTCTTTTCGTCAATCCTCGTCAGACGTGTTGGAGTTAAAGGTCGTTCTAAATAGGATAAAAATCATGCATAAAATAGAATTTGCAAATATTTGCAAGGTATATAGATCAGCGTCTGTTGTTCAATGTTTTTAACTTTGAATGAAGCGAGGATGTCAAAATGTCATAAATCAAAATGTCAACTATATTATAGATTACTCCTTTCTCATTTCATTTCCGGTCTGGAATTTGAATAAGTGCTATACATACATTTACTCGACATCCCAATGCTGCTTGCTTGCTGGAATAATAATATATGAGAGATTCCGTAGCTTGTTAGCACATTACTTTAATACCTACTAACTCTTAATAGTACTGTCCAACTAGTGACTACTGACTACTTGGACATGAACATTTTTCTGTATTGTTGTTACTGTTGTTGACTGAATTCCTGGTGGTCAACTGTGGTGACGTCTGTGGTGGCGACTGTATGACCACAAACAATTCGCATAGTGTGTGGCTAATTGGCATCATTTGCGTAAAGTTCTGAAAGTTCTTTTTCAAGGGGCAGTGAGAACATGAGCGTCAAGACATTTTTTTGTTTACTCATTCTAATGTACATAAACATTTTCTTTGAGTGTGAAGAGCGCGACGAGGTCAGCTGTGACCTCAATTGACACATGCCTTTTTCGTATAGTAATTTGAAAGATGAGTATTACAGAAGTAAAACTGAAGATAAAGAAAGATGAGCGATGAGCGTGTCGACCTTCTATTTATAGGTATCATATAACTTACTAGTATTTTTTGGTCAACAATTATTACTACTCATCATTGTAGTAAGTACAACATTACGTAACGATTGAGTTGAGTAGAAAATTTGAGTACGGCAGCTCTCAAATAGACTTTTTGAGCAGTGACGAATGCGGATAAGTTTCTCTGCCTTGCTGCCCAGCCGTGATGGTGCATGTTGAAAAAACCTTATTGCTTTTTATGAAGAAAGTGACTTCATATGCTCAGTTAGGATTGGGACTAGAGAAGACGAAGAGAGGAATGAGCTCATCCTCATCATCATCAGATGATCAAGGTGAACTCAGCTCTCATGTGCTTTTTGACTTGTGCTCTTTTCTTTCGCATAGATTGTGGCATGTGGATAATGAAATGCTCCGTGCGATATAGAGAATTTGCGTGTGCAAGCTTTTGAAGAAGAGCAACAGTTGTTGACATACTTTTTCTCCGATGGGTGCGTCCGACACAACCACAAACTGAGACTTTTTAATACACCTGCCCTTTTACAGGTGTTGTCGTTGTCAAGTGATCAATTTGCAAGCAGATTTATGCGAATGGGTCAAACTACCTAAAGCACAAAGTAGATGAAATAATGGATTTTTTAGAGCTGCGAAAGCAAATTAGAAGTTGAGCGCAGGGAATGCTTGTCATTACATTCTAATAGGCAAATAAATTACAATGATTATGGTTCTCAACCGAAAATTAAGTTCTTTGAAAAATTGTTATGCAATTACAAAGAGAAAAATATTTTTGACTCAATTTGGCATGACTTTGAGTGAGCATTACGAATGGAATATGATCTGCAAACTGTCAAGTCATTTTATGACAATTTCGTGCGAGTCTCTGAATGAAGAAAATTTACCGGTAGTTGAAAATATAGTGTGAAAAAGCTTCTGTAGCGTTTCACATTTACACACGTGAGCGTTGCAAAGGTTACATTTCCTAGCTTATCTTCTCGGTTTCTTTCGCATATAGTTGACAGTTCACAGGTTTGCAATTTAACGGGATTCACTTGAAAAAAAAACTTTGGTTGTCTTTTGGGCAAGGCTGCACTGCCACAGGTGCCGTATGATTTGCACATGAGAAAACATGTACAAATTACTACTCTGAAGTAAAGTGTAAAGGAAACCACACTATTTACCTTCCAACTTTGCCATAATCGTAATTACTCCCTTTGCTTGGAGGCAAGCAATGCACCTGTGCATGCCAAAATGCCAATCTTACATTCATTGCAATTTTGGTGCTACCTGAGAACAATGCCATGTAATGCAACTTGGAATCTCTCATACTACCGCAATATGCAATCTCTCACGTATTTTGTCCATAATTAGGTAACCATGTCTCAGAATTTTGAATAAATGTATCATCCTGCTCCCGAAATGGGCTAGATTGCAATTTGGAATAGGATATTGCAATTATCGTAATGTAATAAAGTGTAATATGAAAATGGATTTACGTGGCGAAGCGGCTCCATTGAGATAACTTCCAGTAGACTGAGTGGATCCAGGGGAAGAAGGTCCCGGAGAAATGGACACTGATTTCTTCTGTTTAGTCGCCATTATTAAGTAAAATTAACACATGAACACACTGTACACGATTTCAACAATGCACTTTCTTTACTGCTTCGTGCCGTCGTCGTCGTGCTGAGCTCAGTTGAATGGCCTCAGAAGCATTTGCTCTCCAGGCCCCGAGGAAATGTTTTGAAGAGATCTTCTGGAGAAAAAAACGATGCCTAATAAGCGGAGATGCTGCGGTGATGGTCAAAAGTGCACTGGAGTTAAGAGAGAGGAAGCGAAGGTGAGAGAATGCAACAATGGGCAATGGCAGTGGACGAGGTGGCTTGGGCCAAAGGGGTTTCTTCCAGTTCTTTCACAGCATTATATAGTATACTGTCCCATTCGTCTCATTGCCATTGCAATGTGTATCGTCCATTTGCCAATTTTCATAGAAGAGTCAGAAGAGCCCGAGAAGAGTCGAATAAGCAGCAAATGCTTCTGCTTTTGCCTGTGTGTCTGCTGTTGTCGCTATGCTGTGTTCTGCTGGGTTGCTCACATCACATCGTATGGCACTACGTTGACTACATACCTCGAAAAAAGGGGTTGACTTTAACTTGTGTTGTTGTTGGTGAGCTGAGGATGATGTTGCATCGTCCACGTCACCTCACCAACAAGTTTAGTCCCACAACTTTAGTATGTAGTTTAGAATACCCATCTTCTTCCTTCAACATAGCATACCTGAACCTGCGTTTTTAAAAGTCCTCATGCGAAATGCTACTAACTGGACGATGCAGATGCCAACAGCCTTTTAAAGTTTACATGTACGATCATGGTGGGACTTTCGACAACAACAAAGCTCCACGGCATAACTCCTGACTTTGTCTGCAAGTCTGCATGCACAAACAAACGAGAGTTTCTCACTCTTCTACCGCATAGCACAAGCACATCACAATAACAATTCGTATGTAAAAACGGGGATGCCTCAAGGCCAGAACAACAATGCAACATCAATCCATACATTAATAAGCACGCTTTGCTTACCTGTGCAAACGTATCCGTACTCTCATGTGTCTCCTGTATAGCCAAAATGTGAGTTAATGGTAAAATGCCATTTAAAACCCTTAAATCCATCTATATAAAACGCTTTTCCTCCGTTTTGCGTGTCTGTGCAACTTGCAATGCTCATTACTGTCATTACACACGTGGACTTGAGCCCACATTTTCGCTTAGTAATCATGATCATACGTGTACATTGTAAGCGTGTTAAATATCATACGGCACTAACTTTTCCCTTTAGGTGGTGTAGAATTTTGCGTCGGTGGTCTGGTCCTTTGGTTGTGCTGTGCGGTAGAAGAGTGAGAAACTCTCGTTTGTTTGTGCATGCAGACTTGCAGACAAAGTCAGGAG